>CAMOHE010052465.1:0-26101 GCA_946598075.1 Artocarpus hirsutus | reverse complement strand
CATTGACATTTTCTTGCTCTGTTTTTTACCCGAATTTGCACCGTTAAGTTTGATTTTCTGAACACTCTCAATCCTCCTTTGATGGTGTAGGTTTTGTTTTTGAATTGCGTGTTCAGAAACCAAAACATGGGTCGTTTATATTAACCGTGACCATCAACGGTTATGGCAGTTGAGCATTTTTTTTTTTTGGTTCTAAAAACTGCCCTTCCACGTGGATCAATCAGGATTTAACAGAGTACAGATCATTCACTGCTTGTCTAACCTTAAAAGGAATTGTACACAGAAACTCTTGCCATCACACTCACGAACAAAATGGCCTTGTTGAGAGGAAACATTGTCATATTGTTGAAAATAGTCTTACATTGATGGCTCATGCATCAATGCCTCTTAAATACTGGGATCAGGCCTTTAGAACTTCAGTCTTCATCATAAATCGACTTCCCACCAAAGTACTTTGCAACATATCTCCTCTTGAGAAGCTCTTTCATACTAAGCTTGCTTACTCTCAACTTAAGGTCTTTGGCTACTAGTGTTTTCCAAACATAAGACCTTACAGCAAACACAAATTTTAGTTTCACTCAATACCATGAACCTTTTTGGGATATAGTCTCAATCATAAGGGATACAAATGTCTAGACCCTACAGGAAAAATCTCTATCTCACGAGATGTCATTTTTAATTAGATACACTTTCCTTTTGCTACTTCCATAAGCACTCTAGTATCTTCTTCAATCCTAGCACCAACTGCCTTTGGTCCTCTTTTAATTTGTCCTAACATGATGTCTAGTACATAGTGAACAACATCAAGAGCTCTCCAATCTAATTCAAATCCTGATGCTGAAGTTACAACTCAAGTATCCAACACTAAAGCTATCACACAACCTACCTCATCTCCATCTCATGAACAAAGCAGTAATATTCATCCAATGATAAGAAGATTGAAGAAAGGCATACGAAAACCAAAAATCTATGCAACTATTAAAGAACCCTTAACTACACAAGAAGCCTTACAAGTTGATAATTGGAGACAAGCAATGAATGAAGAATTTTCTGCTCTACAACGTAAAAATACATGGACACTGGTGGAACTACCATCAGATAGGAAAGCAATTGGTTACAAATAGGTATTCAAGCTCAAGGAAAATCCAGATGGCTCTATCAACTAGTATAAAGCTAGGCTAGTAGCCAAAGGCTTTCATCAAGTGGTTGGCTTTGATTTTACTGAGACTTTCAATCCAGGTGGTAAACCTACAACGATCAGGATTATCTTCACCATAGCTTTAACTAGAAACTGGCCCATCAGGCAGTTAGATGTCAACAATGCCTTCTTGAATGGTGATCTTCCAGTCATTTGGTCTGCAAGTTACAGAAATCCCTATATGGATTAAAATAGGCTCCACATGCCTGGTTTAACAAACTATGCCAAGCTCTTCTCAAACTTGGTTTTGTGGTAGCCAAAACAGATCACTCTTTATTCATTCGAGAATCATTAGGTGCTACAGTGTGTATATTGTTTATGTAGTTGACATCTTAATAATTGGAAGTGACTCAGGTATAATTCAGACTCTAATTGCAGGATTGCATAGTGCCTTCGCTCTCAAAGATTTAGGTTCCCTTGATTACTTTCTTGGGATTCAAGTTCAACGTACTGCTGAAGGTATTCTTCTCACTCAGACCAAATATATTACAGACCTTCTCTGCAAAGTTAAAATGTAGTTTGCACAATGACTACTGAAGAAAAACTTCTTTCCTATGGGAGGGAGTGATCCTGTTAACAATGCCTCACTTTACAGAAGTGTAGTTGGGGCTTTACAGTACATTATTGTTACTAGACCTGAGCTAGCATTTTCAGTTAACAAAGTTTGCCAATTTATGCAAACGCCTCTGGAGGTTCATTGGTGCAGTAAAACAAATCTTAAGATATCTAGCTGGCACTATCTCTCATAGCCTGCATCTTACTAGAAACCCAAAAACAGAAATGGACATAGTAGGATTTTGTGATGCAAACTGGGCTTCTGATCTTGAAGATAAAAGGTCAACCACAGGCTTCTGCATATTCCTTGGCAAGAATTCGGTGAGTTGGGGATCCAAAAAACAGTGCACAGTATCCAGATCTTCAACTGAAGTTGAGTACCGAAGTCTCGCAGCAACAGTTGTTGCAATTACCTGGATTCAATCTCTTCTTAAAGAGTTACGTATCCCAGTTAGCAAAACCCCCATAGTATGGTGTGACAATTTAAGGACAGTGATGATTGCAGCAAATCTTGTCCTTCATGCTAGAACTAAGCACATAGAAATTGATCTCTACTTTGTTCGAGAAAAGATCTCGCAAAAGAAACTTGAAGTACGTAATGTACCTTCTATTTATCAGCTGGTAGATGTGTTCACTAAAGCCTGTTCAAGCTCCATGTTTGGTGAAATGCATGGCAAACTTAGGGTAGAAGATTCTCATACTCGGGGGGAGGGGGGTGTTAGGAAATGTTATTAGTGTAACTGTATAAAGTTAGTTACGGTTAGTATAGTTAGTTATAGTTAGTTGTTATACAATCAGTTGTAAACCGTTTTCACAATCACGTGCTTAGATACTCTGAGTAATCAATTAGGTAATTAGTTGCTAACTAGTTAACTGTTAGTTAACTATGGTAATCTGACTGTATACCAGGGTTGGCCTTGTGGACTGGCCTTTTAAATTGTATGATAAAGACAGTGAACTAATACAATCATAGTGTGAGATTAATTCACGATTCTCACATGGAGTTCTTCACACTTGTCTCACCAATTTTTCAATACCAACAATTGTGAATCTTTCAGACCAAAACGTCTAGGTGAAGCAAGGCGAAAGCCGGCGCTATGGTTTCATGACATTAGGTTAAGTACGCGTGCAAATCTTTCGTTAAGGTTTCGACTTTCATGGCATTTGATCTTTTGTTGGTGCGTTATGAATCTGGTCTGCATAGTATGTGTTCCAATATCTTAATAATTTTCAACTGGATTACCTTTTTTTTATTTTTTTAACAAGGTTTTTAAAATGAGTGCTCGTGGATGAAGATAAAAGGACATTTTACGGACTTCTTTGGAATAATAAAGGGTGTAAAAAGCAACAACTTAGTTTTAAAAATGACGTGGAATAAGCTAACTCAAGAAACAACTGCCAATTTGAAACTAAATCGCTTAAGAAATCAAACCGGCCATGACACATGGAACCGCCCATGCCAAGGTATACGGGGCACCTTGCACCTTGCATCAACATAGTCCGAGTTCTGGTCCAGGCCTTGTGAAGATTCGAACTCTATACCTTAAAGTTAATGTTAAATGAAATTACCGTTATATCATGCGTACAACCAATTAACAATGTTGCCTCAGTATTGCGGGATTTTATTTATATTTAGAGATGTAAATCAATCCAGCTTTGAACTCAGCCATGCCAGCAAACCCAGCAGAGCTTAAAGGCTATATATAAAGCCAATCCAATCTTTAGTATTAAAGAGGCCAGTGACTCCAACAAGAAGTTCTTGTGCCAAACCTGTCTATTCTTTTGGCTTGCTTTTGCCACTTTTTCATAACCACATATTTATTACAGTGTGCCATCACTAGATGTGTAACGACATAGCTAGGCATCTTACCCGTCAACCTATTTCACAAGACAATGTTATAATCCTTCACAACCCTCCTCAGCATCCAAAGTCGTACGGCACCAATCCTTTCAGCTCCGGCCCACTGAGTCTGTTGTTTTCAAAACTGCCAAAAAACAAAAGGAAGAACATACAAGATTGAACCGTTGCACTCTAAACAGCAGTACAGATCAACGAGCTTCAAACAAGAAAACCAAGTCGAAGGTTTTTTTTTTTTTTTTTTTTAACACAGTTTTGGAGCCGTAATTTAGTTTGCAAATAGGGGCTAATGTTGTGACAAGAGCACATATTTTGGTTTTAGTTCTTATATACCTATCATACGTCCCAAAGTGATTTTTCTACGAAGGGGCTTCAATGTTAGAACTACTCTTGGTATACAATCATGTGGAGCGATTATTACAAGCCTCTAAATAATACAGTTCCTTTAGCCGCATATTGGGACTTTGTGGAAGTAGATTTGGGGAATTACTGATAGGAGAATAGGACCTGAGTGTGTTTAGTAATTCAAAGGTAGAACAACATTGTGTTGTTCTCATGTTCGACGTGCATCCGCATAACAACATGTTATCGACTATTTGATCTTTAAAGATGACAATAAAATCATATTTTAGCCACATCATATTTTAGCCACATTTTCAGCGACAATAACCGTATTATCTACAAATGCCAAAGAAAAAAAATCCCACCTTTCCCGAGATGGTAAAACATAATGAGTAATGACCACTCAAACAAACTACGAAACACGTTTATAAACTTCTCTCTTGAAGCAAATGAACATTTAAAAGAAGATATGGCAAGTAAGTAACTAAAAAGCCATTCCATTTTTTAATTCACATAAATTACATCTATTCCTAATACGTAAAGTTGAAGGAGCTAGCACAAGGCAAGCGAAAGAACTGGTACCTTTCCATTGGAAATGTGGTAAAAGGGCCATCAACAGGTATTGTTCCACACAGATCATTGTTAGAGACATCACTGCAACGAACCAAATCTTGTAAGATCGCAAGCAAAACAATAAAAAAACCAAATGACTTGGAATGAAAAATGGACTTGCATAAACCACAACTTACAAGACTTTAAGGTTAGATAGGGTAGTGAGCTCCCTTGGAATTGACCCTGTCAGCTTGTTGTTGTTCAGTCGTCTGCAACATCAATCCAACAATATCAAATACCAATCCTAACAAGACATATTTTACACGATATACTAATTTCTGATTTGTTAGCATAAAGTTACTCACAGAAATTTGATTGACTTCAATTTGGCAAAAGAATTTGGAATTTCTCCTTCAAATTTGTTGTCATACAAATCCATGCCGATGAGGTTTTTCAAATTGCCCAACTCCTTTGGGATTTTTCCCCTTATGTCATTCCTGTAAAGTTCCCTGCAATTCATTCAATAAATTACACTCAGTTTCTTAAAACAAATATTATCAAGTACAAATCACTAATTCAACCGGCTGTGGATGTCCTTGAATGCGGATGAAAATAAAAAAAGTTTCTGTTCTTCTTCTGTTATTTTTTTTTTTGTTGTTGTTGTTGTTATCATTATTATTATTATTATTATTATTATTCAAATTGTATTGATTTGTGGCCCAATAAAGCTTTATTGAGGTCTAATTTAATAAATTGAATTAGCTGAAACATGGGTTCAAAATCACTTATCTAATAAGTTACAAAACTAACAAAAAAAGTGAAACTGAACAAGGAAAAGAGAAGCAATACAAGTACTGAAGATGCTTGAGCTCCCCAAGCTCTGGCCCCAAAGTCCCAGAAATGTTAGAATTTCCCAAATCCCTGAAAATTGAAGTAAAAAAAAAAGTGTAAAAACAGAACCAAGCCATTAGCATTATATGATGGACAAAATAAAAATAAAAATAATAAAAAAAAAAATCTTGTACAGTAGAAAAAAAGGTATGAGCAACAAATATATAATTCAGAGAAAAGAAAGAGAATCTCACAAACGGATCACATGGCTATTGGAATCACAGGTAACATGAAACCAAGTGCAAGGATTCACCAGAGTTGGGTCCCAGCTCTGCAGCACATTTGTGGGGTCCAACAGTCTGCTTCTCAGAGCATGCAAAGCATTTCCTGTTACAAAATTATTAAATCCAAAAAAAAATTATAAAACCTAGAAACAAACAAGAACATTATAAGAATCCACCAAATTCATGAATTAAACCCACAAAGTAAAAATTTAAAGCTGGGCACAGATTAACAAAAGTATAATATTTTCAGCAATTTTTTTCCTTTTTTTTTTGTAATTTAAAGATACCAAAACATAAATCAAACAGTAAGAAACAAAAGAGAAACTTATGGAAAGCCTTTCAAAAGGTTTGAAGTTAAAAAGTACCTTCAGAGTTTGCGGAGAGAGCAGGAGTGTGAGAGAGTACAAGTAGGAGAAAAGAGAGGCAGAAACATAGGGAAAGAGGAGCCATTAGAAGAGACAAAAGAGAACCCAGGAAGAGAAAAGTGGCAAAAACTAGAGAAAGTGAAACGATAACCAAAACCAAAACAAAGCAAGTGAAAAAAGAAGAAGGGAGAAGAAAGGAGGTGGAAAGAAAAAGTCAGTAGTCAAAGTCAAGAATCATTTTGTGGAATGAGAGAAGTTGTTTTGGTTTGTAAAGTAATGATGATGATGATGACATTCTTTTGTGTGTGTGTGTTTTGTGGTTGGACTGCTAAATGGTTTTTGGCTTTGGTTCAAAAAAGAAATGAAATGAACAGAAAACAGACCAATGAGAAAGGGATGGGAAAAGCCCAGACAGTGGCCGTGAGTGACCCTCCGAGAAGAGGTTAGTCCGTTTGTCTTTGCCGCGTTTTGGGTCCAGAAGTGGTCCCCACTTTTCATGTAGTGCCCACTTTTAAAGGACGAAGACCAGGAACACGCGGTTAGTTCAACCAGCTGGCTTGACCCTCCCGTTGCGGTCAGACTCAAAGGACCTGGCTGGTTTCGGTTCTAGTGTGTTCTTTTAGACCTGTTTAGTATTATTTTTATTTTATTGTTAATTTTTGTAAAAAGTTAAAAAAGAGAATATTTTAAAGAACGTGTTAGATTTGTTTTAAAAATTATGTTTGATTAATAGTTTTTGTCATTTTTAAGATTAAGTGAGAAAAATAAAAATACGTCTGATTTATTTATTTTGAAAACAACTGTTTAAAATATTTACAGTTAAGATTATCAAACTAAATCATATTTATTATTACTGTTTTTGCTCGATTAACATATTTACAGTTATTGTAAATGATTTGACTACCTTCCTTTTCTTTGTAAATTATTTCTTTTAGAAATTGCATTTGCACTTAAATGATGAATTACTTATAAAGACGAGAACTACTAATACAATTGAGTCACATCTCCTTAATAAACCGTATATTACAAATCAGACATTATGAATAATATGGATGATACATACATAAATCTTTTTTACATCTATCCTTAACTAATGGTAATGTGCCCACATTTGATCAGTTAATTGGTCTCTAAACTCAAACATATATTGCCTGTCAACAACAATAGCACCAAAGAGTTGTATTTTTTGTCTGTCATTATTGTGCTGCCATCGTCTTTGTCTTTGACCTTCAATTACTTTAATTGGCTCGTCCACATCGTACATTGCGAATAGAGGATCATTAAGTGTGTGCATTAATTAAATTATGAATCACACAACATGCAATGACTATTTGCGCTTATTTTTCTAATGGGTAATTACTCATATGTTTGAGGATGGCGAACCGTACTTTAAGAATACCAAAGCACTCTCTATGCAATTGCGTAAAGAAGAGTGTCTGTAATTAAACAATTCCTAAAATCCTGTTGGACCCCTAGTTTCTTGAAACAATTCCTCACTATCACTCATCTATAAATAAGCATAAACTACAAATTATGTACTCCATTTGGAATAGTAATGGACAGGTGGCTCAAGTGTCTTAGGTTTTTATCGACCATAAGATAAAAATGTGCAATAACTGACAGAAAATCCATGAGTCATTCCAAGGTTACTTAAACGGGCACAATCACATAGATAACCACCAAGGTGTATTAGCACACTCTAACCTCATAACTGATATAACCTAAAAGCTGACAATCAATATCACCTTTATACCAATCTCAATCAAGGTAGCATAATTCTTATCAAGTGGACAACATCATTAGTCAAGCATATAAATGAAGGACATAAACACAAATTAACATGAGTAAGAAAAGCATTGCAATTCAAAATTAAATCTATAGGTAGGGTATAGCATAATTGTACATTACAAATACACAATTCTCCAATTTACAATACAACTAAACAATTCCGCAATCACATAACAAAAAAGAAAAGAAACTATAGAGAGCTGATTTCAACCATAGAAAAGAAACAATTCTACAATCACAACTGAAAATGAAAATTCAAAACATTCACTTCAACTAAGAAACAAATTCATCAGACAAGACATCATTCACACAAAAAAAATTTGCCAAAAACACAGAAACTTTTCACACAAAATCAGAGCCCGAAAAACAAAACAAGGCAGAGACGCATGCACAAAATCAGAGTCCAAATCAGACATGCATATGAGCAGTGTAGGACTTCCTCGAAATCAGACATGCATACACAGAAAACCAACAAAGCAGAATGAGAACGGAGGAGAGAAGCAAGAATGAGAAAGGGGGAATGAAAACGATCCCACAATGTTCTCAACCCTAAACGTAATTTAGGGAAAGATCAAAGACAACTTCAACAGCAGCATCTCTGAAGGGGAAATCCCCCAAATTAAGTTCAACAGAAGAGTTGAGGAGAGAAAGTTCCCTAAACGTAATTCAGGGAAAGATCAAAGACAACTTCAACTACAGCATCTCTAAAGGGGAAATCCCCCAAATCAAGTTCAACAGAAGAGGCGAGGAGAGAAAGTGCCAATTACCTTGTTGTTTGAATGGAGAAAACCGTTGAATGGAGGAGTAAGTTTAAGAGATTTCAGCCCAAAACCTACGACGAAGAAGCCTCCTCAGAAGGAGAGCGAGAAGAACGACGTACTATTAAGGAAATTGAAGAGAATAGAGATCGAAGGGGATGTGAGGAAACCCAGATTCTTGAAGAGTAGCTTTGCACTCGTCGTCGCGCCACATGGACGAGAGAAGCGAGGATGAAAAAGGGAGAATGAAAACGAGATTTTTTTGTTCTCAACCCTAAACGTAATTTAGGGAAAGATCAAAGACAACTTCAACAGCAGCATCTCTGAAGGGGAAATCCCCCAAATCAAGTTCAACAGAAAATTTGAGAAGAGAAAGTTCCCTAAATGTAATTTAGGGCAAGATCAAAGACAACTTCAACAACAGCATCTCTAAAGGGGAAATCCCCCAAATCAAGTTCAACAAAAGAGGCAAGGAGAGAAAGTGCCAATTGCCTTGTTGTTTGAACGGAGAAAACCGTTGAATGGAGGAGTAAAGGAGAAAGATTTCAGCCCAAACCCACGACGAAGAAGCCTCCTCAGAAGGAGAGAGAGACGAACGACGCACTATGAAAGAAATTGAAGAGAAGAGAGATCGAAGGGGATGTAAGGAAACCTAGATTCTTGAAGAGCAGCTTTGCCCTCATCATCGCACCGCATGGAGGAGAGAAGCGAGAATGAGAAAGAAAGAATGAAAACGAGATTTTTTTGTGCAAAATTTGAAAAAAATGGTTAAAGAAAATTTGAAATTGAGGAAATGACCTCTTTTTTTTTTTTCACCAAAAAAAGGTTTTTTTTTAGTATTGAAGTTGCCCCAGTTTTTTTCAGAGAAAAAAGAAAAAGGACTGTATCGAAGAGAGGAACTTAACCAGGGTGGAAACAAAAAAAACTGGAACTGTTTTGATGCCCAAAAAACTAATTTTTTGATGCAAAAAAAAAAAAAAAATCGTTAACCAAATAAAATTTTTTCAAAAAGTTATTTTTAAAAAAGCCCCTTTTTTTGTTCTCAACCTTAAACGTAATTTAGGGAAAGATCAAAAACATTTTCATTTTCATTTTGGGCTTCAAATGGTAACCAAAGGGGATCTCAGGTCCATTTTCATTGTTCACATTTCCAAAAACAATGAAAATGTTTTTGAGAAGAGAACCAAACGGGCCCCTCATGTTTTGTTTTGCTCCGAACTTTTTTTTTTTTTGGTGGATTTCATTGCTACCCATTGAACCCGAGAGCTTAGTCCCAGGCACAGGTGGCTTGGGCTCTTGCCACTAATCCCACCCCTGCCCTCTGTTTTGCTCGTAGTTTGGACCTTGGAGATCTGGTTTATAGGGTTTTGCTTGCAGGGCCAACCATATTTTGCCATGTCAGACTGGCCCCTACATGGTATAAAAGTCTGTACTTTTATTTTTGGTAAGACAGTGAATAGATGGGTCATGGAAATTATTATGAGGGGTGCGTGTGAGATTGGGCAATTTGCATTGTTGTTCATTAGAGATTTAAGATGAGTAATATTATTTGGTTGCTGATGTTCTCTATAATTTCAGCTTTGGACTAAAAGCATTTCCATGCTTTGAATTCAAAGAGAGGGTACTGAGGTGCTTATATTTTGGATAAAAATATCTCCATGATAGATGACTTTCATTCTTTTGTTTTGATGCTTGTCAATTTCACACCAACCAAAAAAAAAAAAAAATCAAAAGCCATTTTTTAAGGGAAAATAGCTATTATATGAGCAAATATTATGTTTTGTATTTTTTTAACTATTTAAGAAGCATTCAATTACGTTTTGAATGTTTCACTTTGACTGTTAGTGCCTATCATATATATATATATATACACATATGTGTGTGTATGTGTATGTATGTATATGCATATGTATATGTATATATATTTATGTCACGAATTAAAAGAAAGTCCCTGTATTGTAAATTACAGTGTCATGCAAAACATCATTTGCCAAGTGATGAAATTCTTTTCTAACGTGATCAGAGGAACCCCGCACGCAGAGTGGACGAAGCCATAGCCATTTTTCTAACGTGATCAAAGGAACCCAACACGCTGAGAAATGGCCGCTATTTGTGTCGAAAAAACGAAGAGTGTCATTCCAGCCATACTTGCTGTGAATCAATAGAGGATGGGATTTGGCGTTCATAACCTACTTCATTTGATTTTAAGTCTCTCTTCTCTCCTTCTCTATCGTTTATGGTCAGACAATTTCTCAAAACTAAACCTACTACTGGGATTCCTATCTTTGAGCTAATCTTTAACATTTATATAAAAAGAAAATAAGTTTTCCATAATACTCTCAAAACGTTCAAACCTCAAAATATTTCAGCATTTTTTTCGAAACGTTTTTTTTTTTAAGTTTTCCAAGATGTTTTTTTTGTTCTTTTAGGTTTCCAAAACTTTTTTTTTTTTTTCTGTTTTTCTTCCAAAATGTTTTTTTTCTTCTCAATATTTTTCCTCTTTCTCTTTTTTCCCATTTCCTTTCCTATTCTTTTACTTTTTTGGTCATACACATTTGTTTTTTCTTATCCTTGTCCTTTTTCATACATATTTATTTTTTTCAATTTCTTTACTCGCATGGAGCGTGTGTCCTACTGGTACGTCTCCGCACCCCAGTTTGTTAATCTGTTTACAGATTTTTTCTACGTCTCATAGACCTACTCATTTTAATAACCTCTTGCGCTCTTCGTAGCTCTCCCGCAGAGGAAGACTTTAAACTTGAAAAGGCTACAAAGATTAACAGCGCATAAGGGTTGAACAAATACTTTAACCAAAGCGAGGGAAACATAAGCTCTGATTCTCCACACAACAATAATGTCAGTAGCTACAATTTCCTAAAGGTTTAATGTGACATAACCGCCCATCAATTTTCTTGCTACCATTTAATGTGTTTGCCCTTTATTATAATGTCTCATGTATTTTGCACACACAGACACGTGCAAAGCCTAGTCCATTCATAAGGACCGGTCCTTCATGTAACATAATATTTGTTGGATGTAGCAATTAAGTGCATGACAATAAAGAATTTATCTATGGCAGATAAAAGCAGGATTTTGTTGAAAGACTTAAAAAAAAAAAGCATTATTTGCCAAATGGCCTCTTTTTTTTTTTTTTTTTTTTTGCACAAAAAAACAAACTTTTTGAATATAAAAACGGTTTTAACTTCTTTTTTTCCTCCTGTTTAAGTTTCTTAACTTGTTATAGTTATTTTTCTTATCTTTTTGAAAAAACTGTGACAATTTACCTGTCAAAAAAACGTGTTTTTTAGTGCCAAAAAAAGAGAGGCCATTTACCTAATTGAAAAGTTTTTTTGGCCCTTTTTTCAAATTTATCCCAGATTAAAATGATAAATGTTGCACCTATTCAAAGTGATTGTTGCACTGAGTAATTACCAAGAATTCACGACACACGGCCTACTTCAACATGTTAGGGTGGGAAAACCATCTCTCTATATGTACCATACCAAAAATCATCACTCCTATTACCGCACATGGGCAATCCATTGTTAGAACAAGTACAAGCAGAATCCACTTTCATAGAAGCAATTCATTTATAGACCATCTTATTCGCAATTTGGCATCAGGAAAATGGCTAAAACCTGATCTACAGGAAATATAACAGGTAGCTTGTGGTTTAACATTGAAAAGGACAATCTAAACCTAAGCAATTCCTTAAGTAGCATAATATTTCTTCCGAAGTTTATGACGGATTTCATACAAACCAAAACAGCTTTGGCCAAAACATGATACACACATTCAATTACATATTTCTAAATAATATGATCATAATTTGATCACTCAAGTTGTTTCTTATAGCAGTACTTTCCACCCAAAGAAAAACTAATCGATAGGAGAGCAAAATTAAGAAGCAACATTTAAACACATTTACTTTTAGTAGCCGTTTCCCTTTTGACATATATGCTTCTTCATCACAGAGCTTCATCAAGCAAGCTGCCAATAAAAGATTAGAAAGGTACAGAACAAATAGCATCTTACAGCCATTGCTAATCTGCAATTCTTCTGCAGTTTAATGTAGTCATTTTTTAAGGTGAGGGAAACAGGTAAAGAGATCAGCCTTAGGATGCTTTGCTTCGGCATGTTCCCGACACTTCACCTCTGTTGTGGTACACATGAATGTCTGCATGCACACCTTGCACTGCATTCAGTATCAATTACCGACCACCGGATGCGTCGTCAAAGGAACCAGTCGCAAACACAAAGAGTGATTGAACAGCAGCAAATTAAAAATTATTATCTTTGTTAGTACTAATGGAGTCTAATGAGTTGGCATAAACATAACAACAACAATGTTCTAAAAGCTATAGCTTCATAAGACCTCTCCTCATCAAAGAATGAAATATCCAAAAGAAAGTCCCAGAGAACAAAAGAATAAGTGCAAGTTCAAAAGCAGAAAGGAATATTGGAATACAAAACCAGACTTTGTTACAAAGACTAAGCAAATAGAACATGAAACTCTTTGAAATTTCTGATTGTGTCAATAAAACAAAGGAGGGTATATCTGAATTCTGATTACTAAGCATGACGCTTGGAAGCAGCTGAAATCAAAGCAGAAACAATGGAATTAACAGGAGAAGCAATACAATGATACAGATTAGAGTTAAAATTTTTATCTAAGGATGTTGAAAGAGTTGTTCAGAAGAATACAGGAACAAAGTGGGAAGAAATCTTTGAGTAAGCTTTAATACCCTCTTGGCTATATAATTTTTTAGCCTCGGGCAGAGGACAAGTTGAGAGTTTAAGCCTCAAAAAACAACCATAAGCCATAGTTAAACCTCTCCAAGGAGCTACACAACGCACATCCCTTATATATATACATATATATACACACACACACAAAAATTTGCCAATGCATAGAAACATAAAAGTCATACAAAAAATCCAAGTTTCCAACAGGCAAATAATAATAATAATAACAATAAAGAAGGGCTCATAGGCTTTTCAGGCACAAATATAAAACTTGGACAAAAACTATATAACAAGTATTCTAGCAAACACTTATGTTGTGCAAAACGAAAGATACCCACAAACTCCCAGTTAAAATAAGCAGATCAAATAGCAAGACAAAACCCAGCACATGAAAAAAAAAAAAAAAAAAAGAAAAAAAGCCCACATAGCTTGCAAAGAGACTACCTGGATTGACATAGCTTTCTTGTTTGACTCAAGCTGGCTGCCTATTAAAAAAAAAAAAAAAAAGCCGGCAAGTTTAAGACCCAAATTACGAAATACAGATCCACTAAATCTGATGATTAAAAACTCGAAATATAAACAGAAAAAAAGTACCCCTTGCGCCCTTTTGTTTCTCCAAGTTCTTCTCACGAGCCATCTTGGACTTCTGACCGTTGCCTCCTCCCATGGCTGATAATGATATATGGGTTTTGCAGGGAAAGAAGGGAAAAAAAGGTATGTTTCTTTCGATTCCCCGCTAGCGCGTATGTTGAGGAAATGGAGGAGACCTTGGCTGCTTTTCTATGCACCAGAGGTAAGAAAGAAGTTACCAGAAACAAAATATAATAATGAAAATTTTTTAATATATTTTTTAGAATTTAATAATGAAATTAATTGATTGCATGGAGCAGCCAGGGTGTCATGAGAACGACACGGCGTTTATTGCGTTTGAAAATTTGTTGTCGTTTGAGGAAGAAATGCTTTATCTTTTTCATAATGTTTGGGAATGAAATGCCAACACTAAAATTCTAACTGTAAAATCTTAGCAAAAGTATGTTATAATATTGCCCAAAAAATATATATTATAACTCTCAAGTTTCAACTTAGTTTTAAATACTCTATACATATTACAAAACACTAGAGGCAAATTTTTTAGCCGTTTGAAAATTTGGTTAAATAAAAAAGTTTTACTTCAAATGAATTTATATATATATCTATATAATTCTTACGTTTTAACTTAGTTTTCAAATACTTTATACATCTTAAAAACACTAGATGTACATTTGTTAGCCCTTTGAAAATTTTGTTAAAATAAAAAGTTTTAGATTAAATCAAATTTATTACAATATTTTTTTCTATTAAAATTTAAATTGTGAAGATGCTTTAAGTTCAAATTATAAATTATAAAGAGAAATTGTAACTAATATCATTTTTTTGAACTTATAAAAGCATATAGCAAAAGTTTTTAGAAATGAAAGAAAATAACATTTAAAAATTTAAAATTTCAATTTTATCCCACTTCCTTCTTCTTATTTTGAAATATTCTCTCTCCTAACCCATTAGATCTCCTCCTCCTCTGGTCTTTGACCCATAGAATCGAGCACCACCTTCATAGTCGAGCCTTGACGAGGCCAGGGTGTTGCTCTACCATCTGCTTGAGCTCCAACGATCTCCATTGGCGTCCTTCCGTAGTCATGTCGTGAGGAAGAGACCCATTGGTAGTCACGAAGGAGCAGGAGCCATCGTCAAAGTCGTGTAAGGAGCAAGCACCATCGTCGGAGTTGAACGAGGAGCAGAGCTATCGCCAGAGTTGCCTAAGGAACGGGCGCTAGAGTCGTTTGAGGCGCTATTGCTGGAGTTGCCTAAGGAGCCTTCATCGAAGTCGCCTAATTATCAGACATTGGAGTTCGATAATCTGATGGGGTATTTTGGATTTTTTCAAATTGTTCAACTATTATTTTCAAGATATTTATCTTTTTATATCTGTTTTATATCACATTAGAGAATTGGTGTTTAAAAAATTATAGTTTATGAAGAAAAATAAGAATGAGAATCGTTTTTATTGTAGAGAATAACTCAAAATGATTATAATTTAAGAGAGGTCAAGTTTTTAAAACTGATAGTTTAACCTGTTTTAAATTGTCTTTATTATTTAAACTATTTTTTTATTGTGCATAGCAAATGCATGTTTTTATAGACCCATACAGGCTATTAAACATTGATGGTTAAGGGCACTTCTGTCATTCTAACAATTTGACTAGTAAAAATGTTTTGTGATATGCCTCTTTCAAACAAGTTAGAAAATAATTTTAAAAAAAGTAAATAGTTTCCGTGGTCGCGAATTATTTAAAAAATAAGACAAAATCTTAACGGTTTATTTTTATTATTAAAATGTCCTAAACTCTTGAAATAAAACTAATGGAAGGTTATGAAAAGTTAGACAAAAGATATTTTAGTAAAATAATAACAATAATAATAATTTACTTATAAAAAATTAAATTGAATAAAAACTAACAAACATTAAAAGGAATAAAAACCCTTCAAAAAATAAAAAAGAGAATAGAAACATGAGGGAGATATGTCTTGAGCAAAAACATAGACACAAACGTGGAATAAACATAAAATTCAAGGAAAAACTTCTTAGATTTTCTCAATTTCTATCCACCATCAAGCAATAATGTGCACTTCACACATTAATCGTCATTAAAAATATCCTTTCATTGACCGAAAAAAAAAAAAAAGAAAAAACCAGGAACGATGAAAACATACTCTAAACTCTCACAAGCTAAAACTTATCTTTAAAAAAAAAAAAGTTGCTGCTCTTATAATTCACAAGTACTGGACTGAAAAAAAAAAAAAGGAGCAAAAATAAATATCATCTCTTTTTATGTATATACAAAAGCGCCAGCCCTTTCAGGAATTCTATGAACTGCTTTTCTCTTTCTCCTCCTTGGAATTGAGGAGGTGTTGCTAGGTGACTCTTCCTCTTTGGGTTCTGTCATTGCATGTTGATCTTCCTCATCAACTTCTTCTTCTTCTGTCTTTTGTTTTTCTTTTTTATCTTTTATGCTGCTTCGTTTTGCCTTTTTAGTCATCTTCTTCAAGGACTGTTCTTTTGATCTTTTGCCTGCAACTTAAAGGGGAATTTTCAATATGAGAATTTAGAGAGAGAAGAACGAGAGGAAGAAAATATTTGTATTTTATTTATTAATGATCATAGCCTCTTTTTATAGATATAGAAATCATAACGATAATCTAAGTCACAGTAATAATCAAACTCAAATAAATCCTATATAGTAATCCTAATAGAACTCAAATAATCTTAGTGGATAATCATTCTGTAAATTATTTAGAATAACTCTAATTCTGATAATATTCTAACTGTCTTATCCGTTAAATATACTAACCCTAACTAAATCTAGTATTTTTGTAGTCAAAGCAAAGAAGAAAAGAAGAAAAAAAAAAACACGAGCAGTGAAATATACGTTGCTAACAAACAATGACAGGTAAAAGCTTAATTTGAAGAAGTTAAAGAATTAGATGCTAATCAACTTTGGTCTACTTTCAGCTAAATTCTACACATAAAGGTCAAAGGACACGTATTTTTTATTTACAAGGTAATTTGTTATTTGTGAGTTCCAATTGTATATTTACCAGGATGGCAGAGTTCCAATTCTACATGGACTATGATATCGCATGCTTCTTTTCTCTAAAGTAAGACTGTATATATATATATATATATAGACACACACACACACACACATATATATATCAGAATTAAAAAAAAAAAAAACCTCTTAGCATACATAAAAAGTTCTCCCTTTTCGTGTCGTTTGCATTAAAAGAAAATTTACTTTCGATAATTGTTTCCTTACGTTTAAAAAATTTGATGTCGTTTCTTAGTTTTAAAATTTGTGATTTGTTTCCAAATGAACAAATAAGAAAAGAGAAAATGCAAACTTACAGAATGAAAGAGAATTATTTCAATATTGAGCACAAAAAATGTAACAATAAAAATAAAAGGAGAGAAAATTATTCAATGTAACCTACTAGAACTAACGTAGTAATCTAGGATTTGAAGGATGTGAAATTGGTGAAAGTCTGTTGTATTGTTCTTTCCTATTCTCTGACAGTCACCCAAGAAAAAAAGTTCTGTGTGGACTCAGATTTCTCTCTTTCTATTATGTTCCAATCATAGCTGGAGTGGGATTTTTCTCTTTCTTCTTGTTAATTTAAGAAGCAATCCTATTCAATCTCATAGGTTAAAATAAAACAATAGGACTCAATCTAAAAAATACGCTACATGTTAGGTTAGAGCGTACTTATTTTTAAGTAACGGGGTTATGACCTTGTGGGGATGAAAATAATTTTTCTAATTTAAAATGGGTTCAAGTATCTAATTCCTGTGAAAACTAGGACTACTGTTGTATAATTGGGACAATCCTACAATATTATTCAAAAAAGCATTGGATTTTCTATAATATATATATATATATATATAGCTGAAACCCCTGAGTGGAGAATGTTACACCTAGTTTTCTACTTTTCTCCCCTTCAAAGCTTCCTGCAAAAAATGCTCAAAATTTTGATATGTATAATATATAACGTACATCACTGCTTTTGGTTGGACTTTAATTGTTGTGTGTTTAAGAGAAACTATATAGGTAACATAAGATCAAACAATATCACAGGTTCTCTATCAAGAAAGAGAAAACAGGAACATGTTCCTATATTACATCGGATAAAACAAAACAGACATTATCATTTACACGCTTCCTCGTCTCTTCTCTTCCTTTATATTCAGGATCAATCTGAGAAAACCATACCTTGCTTCCTTTCCTCCTCTTCAGCTTTAATCCAAGCAGCCTACACAAAATGCGAAACAACAAGTAAATTCAAAAGAATGGATAAACAAACAGTTTACAAAGTAAATCTATCAACAAAAGAGATTTGACTTACCTTGTCCCGTTCAAGTTTTGATAAATGTGGCTTCATGGAATTGCCTAGACTTAAGCCACCCCAGGCTTCTTGCAATTCCCTCTCCCTTGCTTCTCTTCGAGTCACAGAGATTGTAGCACGGTCCTCTGGTTGCTGGGCAGCTGCCAGTTTTTCCCTCTCAAGTCTCGACTTGTGTTTAACCAGAACCTGGTCCAAACCGCCGGCTTCCTCCACCTGCGGACGTATAATTGGCGTGCCTTTCTTCACTTTTATGGCTGCTTCTTCCTCTGAACCGGCCCTCATCTTCTCTCTCTCCAGCCTTGAAACGCGTTTTACCAAGACTTTGTCCAAGCTCTCGTATTCCATGCCAACATTTCCACCATGTTTCTCTTGGAGTTTATCATATCTGCTATCGTTACCCAATGCCAAGGCTTGCATCTTCTCCCTTTGCAGCCTGTGAACCGGCTTAACCAAGATCTTGTCTAGGCTATCATATCTGCTATCATTAGTTTCAGCCCTCATATTTAAGTTGACATTTTCTTTCCCCATAAGGCCTTCATCAGAATGAGAACTGGAATTTCTCTCCTCCTGTGTGACTACAGCAGACGAATCAACTTTGTTTCTGTCCTTTGCTTCTTGGACCTGTTTTTCTAGTCTCGATACATGTTTCACCAAGAACTTATCTAGAATGGGGAGTTCCGAGCCATCTTCTTTAACACGCCTATAAGAACTTATTGGTGCTCCTTCCAATTTGTTGCCGTAATTCTTCCTTGCTTCTTCAATTTCCTTTTCAAGTTTTGAGCAATTCTTAATGAGCACACTTCCCAAATCTGGAATGGCATCAGATGAAATTGTATGTCCTTGCAAACTGTTATTGCCCATTTTAGAATCTACTACTGATTTTTTCTTTCCCTCTTCATTCTCTTTCTCAAACTTTGAAGAATGCTTCAAAAAGATGCTTCCCAAGTCTGGAATAGTCTTGGTTGAATTTTCACTTTGATCTGAAGTACCAACAGAATTCTCAACTATTCCTTGCTTAGAAGACTCCTTCCTACGGTTCCTGGCTTCTAGAGCTTCTCTTTCAAGTTTTGTCATGTGCTTTACTAAAAACTTGTCTAAACTTGGGAGCTCTGGTTCTGTTTGCTTCTTTCCTGTTCCCCAACACGATAGTCTTCGTTGGGATTCTGTACACGTGTTGCAGGTCTTATAATCACCAGCAGGGCCTGGCTTGTTGCTTTCGATTTTGGCTAAGGCAGCATTTAAACCACAAGTAGCAACTATAGTGGCAAGGGAAGAAAGCTCATCTTCTCGTAAAAGTTGAAGCCTATCAAACATCATGTTAACAAGTTTGATCTTGTTAAGCCTTTCAAGTGATTGTCTTCTCTTACTTTTCCTTTGTCTCCGCTGCCAAACTGGAATCTTGCAATCTGAATCTTGAGGGCTTAAACTACCCTTTCTAGATACAGCTTTAGTTTCTGATCCAGACTTTGATTCACATTTTGGAGAAGAATCCTTATACTGTTCCTTGTCATAATTTTCACTCGTATCTGGGTTCTGACTGATCTTTTGAAGCAGATTTTTGAACTCATCCTTCTTGAAAGAAGGGCAGTTCGCAAGCTGTATCAGTGCAGTTTTCACTGCTGCAGCTACTTCTTTGTCCACGTCAAATGCAGTTTCAAAAGAAGCTGTGACAGCATGAGTGGTGGATTTTTCCCTAGAAGAAGAAGAAGAAGAAGGATATGTGTCTACTTGAGAGGGGTTCTTGGGGCAATTCGGTATGTCATACATGTTTACTCCTATGGCTAATGCCGCGTCAAAAGCTTCTGCAGCGGTTTTCTCCACTTTCAGCAGTTGTGCTTCTGCTTCTTTGCTTTGGATCCTGAGGAAACCCAAAAAATAAAAATAAAAATAAAAGTAAAAGAGTTAATGAAAAACCAAAATGTTGAAAGTATTCATGTCTGCTTTTGTCAACTGAAACCTAACCTAGCTGCTTTAAGTATCCGACACCAAGAAGCTTCAACTAAAGCAGCCTTTCGAGCCTCGATTGCCTTGTTTGCAGTCTCTCTAGCTGCGATTTTTTCCCTCAGAACTTTTGAGTAGTGTGGACTGGAATCACCAAGAGTCTCATCAAGTGTCAAATTCATGCCAGCTACCTCCTGTCACGAGTAGGTTCATCAATTTTGGTTAATGATATTAAGATTAAGATATCTGGAAAAATAAGAGATATACAAGACCAAGAGATAACCTGCAGCATTTTAATTTTCCTGTTTAAGTAGGAATCCACTTTCTTGCGCGGGAACCAATTGATGGGCGAATTCTTACGATAATTAGGCTTCTTTATTTGTGAAGTGGATTTGTTTAAAGAATTCAGAGTTGATTGGCCGTTCTCTTTCATTTGCTTGTTCTGCAATAATCACAGAACGGACACAATATAAATCTCAAACTTCAACAAGAAAAAAGAAAAAAAAATAAAAAAAGTTGACATTTCTTCAAGAAAATATAAGAACCTGTGCACAACAAACAAAACATAGTAAGCCCTGATCTATTACAAATGCATAAAGACATTTCAGAAAAACGTTACCAATATCCCAACAATTCATATGGTTATCATACAAAACAAATGGAATTCAAAAGGTTAGGCATTTGCATTCAATTGAATCAAAATCAAAATCGAACTAAATCCAAAACAGCAAACCCTAAAAAATCGTGGAATTCAGTAATATAAGCAGTAATGCACTCAAAATAAAGAAATTAGTTTGGACAAAATGTCAAAATGATCAGATTCTTCGAATTCATCGATATTTCACACAAAGAAACACAATTAACTTAAACTACAAACAATATCTCCGAAATCCAAACAGAGATCATGCACTTATTGTTTCAGTCGTTACTCGTTAGGGTTTTTAGCGATTTCTATAGGCCTAATGCAAAAACCATTAGTAAAAAAACATAAAATATTTTTTATATAAAAAAATCAATCCTAACATCAAAAGCCGACTACTTAAACCCGATCCAAGAATATGAAAGAAACAAAATTGAAAGAGGCACCAAAAAAAAAAAAAAAATCAAAGAATGTTACCTTTCCAATCTTTGAGGTCGCCGTGAGAGATTCGGAGGCAACGTGTTCTTTGTTCTCGGAGTCGAGAACGGACTCGGAAGTAAGTTTCGAGTCAGAGACAGAAATACAGCCGGTGTCCAAGCATCCAAGATCCATTTTTCTGAAATTCCTCTGTTGCCCGAAACTCGAAAGAAGCTTCTGAAAGAGTCTCTGGAGAAGTGGGGCGAGTTAATGAAGAAGAAGAAGAAGAAGAGAGATTCGGAGAGTGGAATTGAATTCTGAAGAGTGAAAAATGATTGGAAAATTATTGTTGTTGTCAGTAATTGGGAATGAGGAGTGTTCTTGATGTGTAGGTCGGCGATTTCGTTTTCAAACGAAAAAGTAGCCGTTACAGGTTGTCCCTCTTTTGGCTTCCAAATCCATTATCCAACGGTCGTTTAAAAACCGTGTCGCCATGGTCCTGTGCTTCCCGGTGTGCTAATACCATCGCCCTTAGACCCAATCATACGTCAACACGCGTCTCTTGTGTTTGGAAAATTTTGTTGGCCTCGGCAAATGCTAGAGTGCCACGTGACTTTCGTGGGTCAAACATTTAATTCCCTTTAAACGACAGTAATCAAGGCGCGTAGGACGGTGGAAGTATAGAATTTATTTATTCAATTATTTACTTTAATTCTCCTCTTGGAACGGCAACGACACGTAGTTGACACAAGAGGAGGTTGGCTTGTAATTTACGTGCTACAAAGTCACAGCGTTTTATAGAAAACGAAATAATTGCTCATTCTTTAGTCTGTTCTCTTTCTTTTTCTCCCTCTATCAATGCTTTGCCAAGGTTTATGCATTTGTGGGTTGCGCTGCCTCTCTCCCTCTAGGAGCAAAGCTCGAGGCTACCTTTAGGCTGGTCGCCAAGCCTTTGACCTATGAGAGGGTGTGGACGAGTGGGTTGTGGCTAGGAAGGGTTATAATCTCGAGCATTAGGGATGCATTACATATGTGTAGGTCAGGAGGCGTGGAGGCTAGCGGAGATCTGTACCGACAAGGTCGCGGTGAGGGAGCGACAGCCAACTATGGCAGATCTAAAAGTTGATGTGACCAGGGAGGGTTGTGGGTGGACGGTTCGAGTGGGGGCTGAGGCTATTGAGGCAGGGATGAACTTTGGCATGGTGAAATGATGGGAATGATCAAAGGTAGGGAAAGCGAAGGGTTAAAGTCGTCGTTCGTGGAGCTCTCTTAGTTGACTAGCCTTGCTATGCTGGATCTAAGATCAGAATTGACTGGATAAGGCGTAGGAGAGTGGGATTGTCAAAGTTATAGTCGGACCATGGATTGTCAAGGGTGCAATAAATGATGGAAACAGTGGACTCTCTCTCTGTTATTAGAAGGTTATCTCTATTTTTTTTGTAGCGTCTTGGTTTTGTTTTTTGTTATTTTTTTGATCTCTGGTGATGTATTACACCTGTTGATTACAAACATTGTGTGGTGATTGGGATAAATTTAAATCTAGGTTGAGTTGTATGCGACCTCATTAGGATATATTTGATTTTGATTGATTAGTTTTATCCATCAACATTAATGATTTATTATAATAAGCCGTTAAGGAACTCTATTTTAAATGTCAAGGGGGCATTTTTCTCTGAGTCTCGATGCCATCTTTTCATCTTATGCTTCATTTGTATTTTATTGGTGCATTTAGTATTTGTTCGAGATCAATTGTGTCTATAATGGGCGGTCATATACATTTTTATTTGTTTTATTTTTTTGTTAAATGAAGTTTTATTTACATTAAAAAGAAAAAGAAATTGGTCTTTTAAACTGATGAATAGATACAAATGGGTTTTTTTAGAATATAAGGTAATGGCATATTATTGAATATAAAAGATGACAAACATGACTTTAGCTGAAAAGGAGCAACTAAAACAAACTAACCTCAAAAATAAAAAATAAAAAATAAAAGAAGAGAAGACATCCGTAAGTATTCCAAAGATTAAGGGTTATATAATTTTTTATATGCTGTATTTTGGGTTTATACTTTTAATTTTTGATCTTATAGAATTTATATTCTTCCATCATCTTTTAGTTTTGATCTAAAAAATTACTCAAAATACCTTCAAATTATAAAATAAGAGAACTTTAAAAACTTAAAAAAACCTTATGCTTAATTTTTGACTTAAAAAGTATATAAAACACCTTAAAATGGGTGTTTTCTATATTTTTGTTTTTGTTTTATTCTTTTTTTTAAAGTTTTATTTTTTTTCTTTTTTATTTAAGAATAATTTGGTCATTTTGAAGTCAAAATAAATTATCGATTAGGTTAAGATATATATTTATGTATTAAATTAAAATTGAAGGTATATATTCGATAAGATCAAAAACTAAATATATAGTTTTTTAATTAACTTAAAATAAAGAGTACAAAAAGATAAATATCTCCAAATGAAAAACCAACTATACACAAAGGACCGAAATTAGAAATTAGAAAAAGAAAATAAAATGGAAGACGACATTAAATAAAAACGACCAGAAAATAGAACGAACAGTAACAGGAAACGGCAATTAAATAGAAAGAACGACCGAAGAATGAAATCAACAAGAAAACAACTAAAAAAGGGTCTAAGGATGAGAACAACGTGCAAACGGCGCAAAAGAAAAAACGACAATAAATGAAAACGAATTAAACGAAAAACGACTAGGAAAATAAGTAAACTCACAAAATGACTTGGGTATTGGGCTCCTGAACTTATCACATTTTTACAATTTGTCGTTGTAAAATTTTAATTTTGACAATTGTCCACCCATTGATAGTAATTTTAAGTCTAAGAATTGATACATAATTTTCACATGGATTTTTAATTAAAAGTATAAAAAGGTCTTTTTTTTTTAATATTAATATTAACCCAAATTTATATTTAAGTCAAAATTAATTCAAAATTTTCTATTTTAATGCAAACGTAATTAAAAATATTAACCAGAATTAACATGGGTCAAAATATATAAAAATGACCATTTATGTCAATAATTAACTATTTATGTATAAATTATATGTCAATTTAGATCAAAAAACTAAAATCGCTATCAATAAGGATGATTTGCTACAGATTTGTAAGTCCAAATAATAATTTACTAAAATTAAAGTTTAAGAGGACAAATTATAAATATCTTATAAGTTCAAGAGATAACAATACTAAATATAAAAAAAAAAAAAAACTTTAATTAGAAAATCGTAATGATAGAAATAGATTTAGACATTTAGCAATCCAATCAAGTGGTTAAAGGACAGAAGTTATTGGCTCCTCATATTACATTAGTGTCAAATCATTCTTATTACTTCTTTTTTTTTTATCAATTCGGCATTAATATTGATTGTTAATAAATCACTAAAAATAGAGCCCTTCTTATGCTATACTCTGATGTAGGTCCACACTGCTATAGGTCTTTGTTTTTCCTTTTATTATTATTTTTAACCAAGTGCGATACATACATACATACATATATATATATATATATATATATATATATATATATTTAGAAGAAGGGCAAATAAAACCGTGGGATTGAACCAGAGTAGTATATTTGTACCAAATATGTTAATCAACCCCCTTTTAAAAATAATAAAAAAAAAAGGTTCATCTACTGCTACCTTAAAAAGCTGGCTTACCCCTGGACAGAAGTTGAGAGGCCTGGTTTATATGAATTTCAAATCATACTCAAGTAAATAAACACAATCTAAAGTTTGGGTACTTCTGACCGTAATGAAGATTTCAAGATTCTGATTTCCTCTTCGACCAAATTGCAGTAAGCCTCAAAACGACGCATCACATTATTCCACAAAAAGTGGCCAACTTTCCATTGAGGACCAACACCAATAAATGAGAAAAATCAACCGTCCGTAGGATCGAATTAACTTACATTTCCAAGAACAATGGTACAAAATAGATATACTTTATCTGAAGTCTGAATGAGTAAATAACCACCTGCTCTTGAAGGGAAAGACATTATGATGCTTGACTGATGATAGTACAATGGTGATCAATCAAGGTCAAAAATGGAAATTAGTCCTCTTCTACTTGATCTCTAATCCACTTTGTAGCAACCCATTTCTCCCCTCTGATCACTGGACAGCTTCCATGGAGAGATAACTGCAGAGCAGATCAAAAACTCAATATGCCGTGACAAGCTAAAAACTTAAGTATAAAGTCCCCACACCACGAAGGGTCCTTTGTTTTGTCATCACTGTGATGTGGGAAAACTAAAAAAAGCTGACTTGTTAAATTGACCATTCACTTTTGTGTATTTACATGCAAATACTAATCGGTGTGTTGAAGAACTATAAGAAAACAATATTCACCTTATCAATTGTGCCATTTGGAAACACCGAATAGAACAGCAATCCGTCCCCCCGCCGGGGCTTCACTTTCAAACCAGTGCACTTTCTGTAATCAAACCCCAAACTCATCTTTTCCCCGTTCTGCAAATCAAAACAGTAAGATTATGGAAACTTGCAAACGGATATGAACATGGTTAAATAATGAGGTGAAACATAAAAATTCCTAACCTACCTCAAAAGGAAACATGGTTTCACCACCCTCTTCCACATCAGATAGGTACAATAAAAATGAAGCAATCTGCATTCGAAGTGCGATGAATTATTAAGTGGTAATAGTTTCATAAACTGGATTGGCCATAAGAAAACATAGAGATAAGATCATATAACTGAAATAGGCATTTTAAGCATATCCTACCTATTTCAATAGTTTCAGATATAACTGTAGTCATACAGAATAAATGTGTCTGATGAAATATTTACAGCTAGCTTGCCTTGCAAGAGTTCAAAGAAGAAGGCAGGCTAGCA
>CAMOHE010052463.1:17419-34076 GCA_946598075.1 Artocarpus hirsutus | reverse complement strand
TGTATGTACTTTTCAACGACATTCAAAAACTACATGTCGTAAATAATATGTCGTTAAATGTAGTTTTTCTTATAGTGACCGTACTTACGTAGCTGTTACTTAATTTACTTAAACTTAAACGTATACTTAGTATAGTTACTCAAACTTGTGGAATGTTTTTAATAATGATAAATAATAATTATTTAAAACAATTTCTTTTAAAACAGTACTAAAATTAAAGTCAATTCTTTTAAAATATTTTTAAATAAAATAATAGTACTAATTATTTTAATGGAATATATGTATATCTATTGCAACATAATACTGTAATTGTTGCAACACATTAGCCTTAATATTTTCTAGGCCTAGGCTGTATGACAACAACCTTCGTTTCCAAACATATTTACATAATTTTGTTTGAAGTTTAGTACATACATAATTTGTTTAAAACATTTTTTGTGGAAAATTATTATGTGTAAGCTGTATCCATTCTCATCTTCACTATTTATCTGTCACTCACCACTATCTATAAAGTGTTGTTGACTAGTTACTTATCTACAGCATGAACATACTTGAACGAGTTTTCTCTTAACAAGTTGGAAATTATACTCACAAAACATAATTGAAAAACATTTAATAAACTATATATGAGTCACTTATACTTTATTATGAATTTATCTTATCATAATTAAGGGCCCAAGTGTTCGTATTGGTTGCGCGATATCCTCGAGAGGTTAGCATTTACAAGGTTCTTAATGATTCTGAGATTATAAACTTAACTTAATGTGTTCCAGAGGTTAAGAGGTCTTTATGTTTGAATTGGTGCTCATATAGCATAGTGTAAATTTCACATGGCCATTATAAGATGTAAAGTATTTGCATGATTAATAAAATAAATTCCTTTAATTCTTGTATGTGTATATCTTGTTAAATATATATATATATATATATGCAAATATTATAAATGATCCAATACTTGTGAGAGTACATAATCATATATATGAAGTGTTCATATTACAGAAGATTTGATTATGTATACTTAATATAAACTTTGGTTTACAATCAATAGATAAAACTGGAAGCTTTATCGTGCTTAAGATTATGATGTCGTTTATTCCCAACTTGGTGGAATGATCTTATCTGGATTATAGTAATATGATGATTACTGGATAAAGATATCAATGTGTTTTAAATATATTAAAACTAAACCAAGATAGAATTTAAGTTCTTATGTAATTCCGTAATAAGAAATTAGAATTCTATTGCTTTGATCATTTTATGAATCTTACCTTAATCCTAAGGTGATTAGTAGACTCATGTCTATGTCCTATGTCTTTTGATTGTCAATGAGTGAGATCTATAACATCCATGATCTATACCTCAACATATTAGAGACATACTAATATAGGTAGCTGGGAACATTATTTATAGATATAGAGTCCACAACTGCTACAGGATATGATGTGTAAATAATATTCCCATGAATGTTAGTTTGGGAACTTAGGTGAAGAGTACTCACTCTTTGATATGGGATATCATATATTACCTAAATCCTCATTTATAATTTGTTTATAAATAGGTCACTCATTAGAGAATTAACAGAACTCATGGACAAAGATATAATTAGAGAAGTTGTATGAAAACCTATAAACCTAGCACATAATTATGAATATTATTGTGGAGAAGATTATCAAATGGAAAATAATTATATCAATGGATGACCTTGTCAACGACATTAATGTTTAAGATTTTTTATAATTCTGTATATGATTTAAGAGTGCAACCTCGGTTTCTGATAGTGGCGCAAACCAAAGTTAATAATTATTATTAATTTAATTATGAGATAATTAAGTTATAAATAATTATTGGAGCTTAAATTATATACGTCTATTCGGTCCCTTTGCTAGCTTCATAATATTCTTTCAAATGGATCAACGAAAATAGGCAAAATGATAATTTCATACTGCAGTCCACTAGGACTATATGTGGCACCACACACGAGAGCTCTAGGAGTCCATGTGGCATCATTCCATGATTTTAGGAAACAAATAAATCATATGATCTTCATGTAATTTTTTTGTTATCTTGTTGCAGATAAGAATCTTTTTCAAGAAAAATTAGATTACGAAGCTAATTATTTGAATTATGAGATAATTTAAATGATTGAGAAGATCATGGAAGATATTTATTTTAAAAGTTAAAATAAATAAAATCTCAGTTTGGACTGAGATCAGATTTCAGGAAGATACTTAATGGATATAGAATCACATAGTTAAAAGTGGTTATGATAAGTGTCACACTAGAATTGGAAGCTGTAGATCACGCCTACCATATTTGAGAGTTGGCATGATCTACTCAAAATTGTTGGAGGATTTTGTTTCAAATTTCACGCCTCTGTGTGTGCTATAAATAGACCTTAGAAGTTCAATGTTCAGTAGACTTTTCTCTGTCCTCCATCTAGTGTTCTTTAAGCACTCTACTTTAGAGTTTAAGGAACTTCTGTTGAAAAAATGTGGAAGGAGATTATCTAAAAGATAACACCAGTGCCCACACATCGATTGATATAGAGAGAGGAGAATAGCAAAAAAGATCTGAAAGTTTTAGAACACTTAATCATCCAAAGCTATTGTCAAATCTATAAATTTATGTTTTATTCAATTATTATATAGCATCATAAGAAGGTTTTTGAAAGTTTATGAAAACTTTTAAAACTCAATTCCGTTGCGTTTTTCATGATTTTCGGGCCCACAACCAACACTTTAATCTTCCCCCTAGGTTAAGAGGTTGGTTTCACACCCTAAACTTAGCTTGTTTTATTTGTTTCATTTATTTTATTGTGTGTCTGCACGATAGCATATTACTACATTGCATTACATATCATTTATTGTAAACACACTTGGCTTAATGCAAGTATGCAATATAATTTGACAATGCATACATCACATGCAGCGTATGACGTAATCATGATATAACATAACATGGCATATTCTAGCATGACATAATCATAGCATATTTAATATATGGATTAATTACAAAATCATACCACCTAGTTTATTTATTTTACAATTTATTTTTATATTTCAAGAAATTATAAAGGTGTTTTTCAAGATGAAAGAAATTGTTTCAATTACATCTTTAGTATCAATTATAAACAAAAAAAAAAAAAGCAAAATTGAATTTTTCGACATAAATGCCCCCTATAAATAATATCAATTAATAATAAAATTAAAAATAAAAATTAAACAGTTTTTTAATAATAAAAAACCAATTTCTCTTTCTTCCTTCCTCCTCCCGTTCATCTCCTCGCCCGAGAACCCATCTCTCCAAGCTTACAAACTAATCATCCAAAAACTCAATCAAGAAAAGTTTCTCTCAAATTCTCACTCTTTCCAGTACGAGTACTGGCAGACAAACACACCCAATAGTGGTACACGATCAACGGCGAAGATCAATCAATTTTGGTCAAGCAGAGGTCATCGTCGAATGGTGAAGCAAGTAGTTGATCATCATCAGGAGATCAAGAAGGAGGAGGAGGAGAGCATGAGCTTTTACGAGAAGCACATGAGAGACCCATGCAAGTCGTTCCGTAGGAGCCAGCTGGTTAAGGAGCAGAGGGCGAGGTTTTACGTCCTACGACGCTGCATCACCATGCTCCTCTATTGGCACAAGTGTGGTGACCCTTGGTTGATGATCATTTTGCAGATTTTTTTTTGTTATTTTTGGGTGGTGGATGATGAGTGTATATATCCTTTCTCTTTTCTTTTTTTTGGCAAAAAATCATTAATGGGTTGTAGAATACAGAGAAGAAGAGAAGGGTTTTTGGAAAGTTAATTAGTTACCTCAATAGAAGGGAAAAGTCAAAAGAGAGTGATAGAATGTAACTCATGTTAATTTAGACAAATTTATAATGTTATAGCTTGTATCAATCGGTGGCTAGGAAGGAAGAAAAGAGAGGAGATGAACTAGAGAAGGAAGGAAGAAAGAAGAAAGAAGAAAGGGAAATTGGTTTTTTTTTATTATTAAAAAAACTGTTTAATTTTTTACCAAGGTGACTGTAAGATGAGTTTCAATGTTGCAGGTTCAATTCTAGATAGAGAAATTTCATCAACAATTATCTCACAAATCACTTAAGGTGTTTATGCAAATTGTAAGGTAAAATAGGTGCAAAAATAAGTGACACAAGAATTATAATGATTTACCCCTTGAAAGTTACGTTTACTTTTCAAAATGATTTTTTAGCTTTCTTTTATGCAGAATCAAATCAGAGTTCTTTGGTTCTTGATACCTGCTCTCTATTTATAGATACAAAAAGCAACAGTTAATAAAATAATGGGTGGTTATAAATAGAATCTCAACTCTCACTAATACCATGTTCTCCTTTCCATCACATGCACAATGAGATTGACTTCTTAATCTCTCCGAGACTCTCTTTTCCATAAGACAATTCGAACCCTTTTAGATTTAATGTATTTGATTCTTTCGTTTTCTTGACTTCTTGTCTTCTTAAGCTTATATCGACCTTGATGGAACGCCTCAAATAACTTGCTCTCCCGTCCAGACCTCATCTTGCCCTTGGGCCTTATTGGGCCGTTATATTCTATGAGCCTTGGGCCATCGAGATTTCCCAAGACATATTATATTCGTTCGGTATAAATACATATAAAACAAATAGGACCTACTAGGTTGCTACTGGCTTACCATATATAGTCTGGCTTATTACCGCTATCTAGAATGGACTGAAAGTGACCCGTCATAAAACCAACCATCAATGATCAAATATTGACTAACCATCCACTACAATCGCTTAGCTCCCGGTTTGTGTTTCATAAAACTGACCATGCTCTGTCAGAAACCTAGCAACGAAAAACTTCAGTTTTTAACCAAAGAACACTCCCTTGCAACACTAGCACCAAAGAAACAAGAAAACAACAAGGGAAGGGGGAGAGAAAAGGTCAATGAAGCCTCGCCCTACATTATTTCAATGTAAAAACAAACATTAAGCCATGTGTGCAACTAGAAAAGTTAGAAACTTTTTCTTGTTTTCTATTCTCATATTGATAGAACATCTCATAGTTTTTGTTGAATGGTAAGATCTTGTTCCTAAATTATTTATCATTAGCTCAACATAAAAATATCTTGACACAATTAAAAAATAACTTACTTAACATTATTAGAGCAACTATTTTCTATATCCGCTTGTCACTATCATATGTTAAATATAAAATATGTAAAGCTAATAGAACTTGATGCAGTTGAAAACAAAGCATTAAAATTCTCATCAAGCAAAAATCTTGATAAATATGTCTCTCTCTCTCTTTTTTCCCCTTGAAATTTGCATGACGAGATTAACATTTAGAAGATGGATTTTTTTCTTCTTACTATGAGACTGCAACATTCTGAATAAAGTGAATGAAAGCCATAAAAAGGGGGAAAAAAGAGGAAATAGGAGATTTTCTATAGATAAATTGAACTAAAGCTTAAAAAAAATAAATAAATTATCACCTTTTATGCTTACTTTCCAATAGAATTTGCCTCGACCGTCCATTTTTAGTACTATACTAGTTAAAAAGTACGCACTCCGTGCATGCGTATTAAGCATGTTAACAGAAAAAATGGGTAAAAAAATTGAGGAAGAAAAAATAAATATTGATGAAAATAGAACAATAATGAGAAAAAGAAAATATATAAGGAAAAAAAGTAAAAAAACGAAAAAAAGAAAGAAAATTAAGAGAAAAGAGAGAAAAAAAAAAAAGAGGCACAAAAAAAAAAAAAAGCCAACGTTGAAATCTTTGGGCGTTTCAACGTTGGGGGAGAATCTGTTCTCTTTTTATATTTATATATAAAAGATTCACCTGGTTGTATTTTCTTTTCTTCCTAGGTTGGTTGTCACTTGGTTCATCCCATTGTTTTCATATGGTCGCACTGTATAGGTACTGCACCTACTTTGAACAGAACGTTTGCAACTCTCAGGGGGGATTCCCTTAAGATATCTATCCAACAATGCTATAATATTTGGAGTGACATTAGCGAAAATAAAATCAAATAAAATAATTGAAACTTTAGGCAAAGACTTATTTATTATAGTTGGAAGTGATTGTTACAAGTGATTTAATAACAACAACAATAATAAAGGTCAAATTGGAATTTGGGAGTGGGTATTTTCCAAAATAAAAAATTAAGAAAAACCTCTCTTTGCAAATTAAAAAAAAAAAAAAGAGTATCAAACCCTTGAAAAATTCGTGTTCCCTAATCGTTGCGTAATTTCTATATTCAATAAAGAAAAAAATGATTTTGTAGTTGCAGGCATCATCTAAATCTAATTTTATTTCGGTTTCACTTTAAAGTGTAGAGTTTAAATTTCTCGTCTTAATTTTTTTTTTAAAAAGGGAAAGAATGGTTTTTACTTCAACCAGTGGGAAGAGAGGGGGTTGACGCATGGCCAACGACATCCATATATAAACATGTACATGAAAACAAGTGTGGTGCGGAAAGAAATGCTATAAGATCATTTTTTTATGAGTTAATGCTGAGCGTAATCATCATTGCTAATATCTATTAATTATAAATTCAAATAAATAATTACCTCTGATATAAAGGGCATTACAAATTCAAGTGATTGAAAAATAAGTACAATGATAAAGTAACATAAAATTCATATGTACATTTGTTCGTAGAAATTTAGCATTTTGTTTATAGAATTTTTGGTTGAATTTATAAAGTGTTTAGTAAAATTAATTTTAACTAAAACTTTTAATTGCTGTAGTATGCTGTAAAGTTTTTATATATTACAGTGATTAAAAAAATAAAATATAATATAAAACTCTTACATGTTGTATTTTTCAATTAAAGATATTCACATCTAACTACAATCCCGAACCCTTATTAATCAAAATCATATAAAAAATACAAAATTTAATAAAACTTAATACATATTTTATCTTTTAAAATGGAACAAAAAACGTACAATAGGTAAAAATCTCTTTTCTTTCGTTGATGGCAAGAATTTATTTTCTTAATACACTAGAAATGAACTATGAAATAATCACGTTTTGGATTCACTTAGCAACAATTAATTATTTTTTCTTTAAATTCTTCAATTTTTTTTGGTTTTCAATCTCATCGTTGAAAGTCTTCCATATGTGCCTCTTTCTCGTTCTAAACACTTGTGCAAAGACATCATTTTCTCTCCCTCTCTCCACAACTAAAAATTTTGCAAAACACAACACAGATTTTGTCCTTTCCCTTTTTTCTTCTTCTCACTTTTTCTCTCCAAGTCCTTGGACCATAAAATTCATGAAAGCTTAAAACTCTGCTCAAACAAGGTACCCTTTTCCTCTCTCTCTCTCTCTTCGTTTCTTCATTCTCGTTTTGATGTGCTTCATGGTAAGGTTGGTAATAACACTAGATGTGAATCAAAATTAATAACAAGAAAACCCATTTGCCCAGGCTTTGTTTCTCACGTGGCTTTTTCACATTCCAAGCTTTCTTCCATGGAGGTTAGTCGATATTGAATCTTTTTCTTCTTCCGTTTTTTAAACTTGTTTGCGTGCTCTCTTTGATATGCATTGTTCTCAATGTGAATTGTTTTTCATTGGCTTTACATGATAATCTTCTGCGTTAAAACTTTGGGTTCTTAATGTTCGATTCGAATGTTACTGTTTTAGTTGTAATCGTGAAGTTTTGTCCTCTGGTTTTATGATAATCAAAATTAAGTTGGTTATTTATTTACTCTTGGAAGGTTGTTTTGCTATGCTTATGTTCTTTAATTTTTCGACAAGGTAACTTCTTTATTTTTTCTGTTAATCTTGTATACGAAGTGGATCTGGTGATCATGATACGTTCTTCTCTCTTCCTTATAGTGGGTTGTTCTATTTTTCTTAGATATATAGTATTTCAATTTAAACTGTCATCAAGATTATATGCATACTCGTATTATTTATTGGGTTTGGTGTCAAAATTCAGGTTTTGCTAAGAGTGTTGACATATCAGTGTGTTGAGATTTATTTGCTAAATTGGTAGTTAGGGAGATCATTTTAATTGGACTAAGAAGAGATTATGTCACGTAGGTTCTCCGTTTTGATTTCGGGTTGTTTGGTTGTCGAAATTTTTTAAAATTATTATTATTATTATTTAGTGTTTCTCTTTGTTATCTATACCATGGATTACTTACATTCTACATGTTCTTCGTCTGCTATATATGAAAACATAGTGAATTGAAATGCTACATTTACTATTCTTGAAGTTGAAATTTCAATCATTCCCCGGGTAAAGTTATCATCTCTTTGAAGTTTGAATGTGTTTGAAGTGATTCAGTAATGTTTGGATTTCATTGGGTCCTTTGTTGAATATGCTTTAAGAGCCAAATATGTGGTAGATCTAATTTGTAACCAGTCGTGTTTTACTTTCCAAAATCCATTATACCTTTTTGTTTGTTTGTTTTCTGCCCAAGAATCACCATTTCCACCCTCTTGTGTGCTCCCAATCGCTCGTTCTTGAACTTTTTCTTGCCCTATAACCATTGTTAGGTCGAGTCAATGGAGCTGGATTCCAATGGGGACTGCATCAGAGACACATCCACTGAGAATTTAAGTTGTCCCGATTCTCCTGATCCAAACAATATATTTGGAGATCCATTGCTGAATCCTCGAGTTGGAAACAACTACCAAGTCGATATTCCTTCTATAATCACAGAATCCAAGCGTCTTGAGCTGTTTGCTAACCCTCTTGATTGCAAAGGTCTTGATGTTTCCCATTTCTTTGTAGTGGGTTTACCCATCCCAATTGCGTGGTGTCATGATGAAGAGAACGATAATGAAGGTGGAGGGTTGGGATCTCTAAGAAACTCTGATGACATGGTTGATGCAAAGAGGTCTGTGGAAGCTAGAATTGGCAAAAAGGATCGGTCTTTGTCAAGGAAGAAAAGTTCAGAACTCAATATCAAAGAAAATTCTGAATCCATGAGGGTAGAAACGAACTTAAATCAGTTTAATGGAAGCAAAAGCTTTTATCCAGTTCCTGGTTTATCAACTAACCCTTGGAGTGATGCTGAAGTGGATAGTTTTCTCCTTGGCTTATATATATTTGGAAAGAACTTTTTTCAGATTAAAAGATTCATGGGGAGCAAAGGCACAGGAGAGATAATATCATTTTACTATGGGAAGTTTTATAGGTCTGATGCATACCGGAGATGGTCAGATAGCCGGAAGATCAAAAGAAAAAAATGTGTTACTGGAAGGAAAATTTTTACTGGGTGGAGGCAACAAGAGTTGTTTTCTCGTTTAGCCTCACATGTCGCAGAGGAATCTCAAAATTCATTACTAGAGGTACTTGATGGTTAACCATCATTTTCTTTTCTCCTTTTTTTTTTCCTTAAATCTGTAGAACAAGAATTGTTGTTTTACTATTTTATGCCTTGTTTCAGATACACCTTATTTCTCTTTAACAGTGGCATTACCATCTACTGCTTCACGCATGCATCATGATTTTGCTCTTCAATATAGTTCCCTTTCTTTACAAGTATCATCTCTCCCTTTCTTTATTCTTCTGTTCTGTTAGCAGGACTATAAGTCATTTGCAGAAGGGCGAATTTCGTTAGAAGAATATGTCTCCACTTTAAAGTCTAGTGTCAGCATTCCTGTACTTGTGGAAGCAGTGGCAATCGGTAAAGGAAAAGAAGATCTCACGGGCTTTGCTATGGAGCCTGGAAAGGGCAATCATGATACTTTAGCTTGCCCCCACTTGCCAACCGGCCAGGATTGCTCCTCTCTTACATCCAAGGACATAGTGAATCTTTTGACAGGTGGGTTTCGGTTGAGCAAGGCTCGATGCAACGATATCTTCTGGGAAGCTGTTTGGCCTCGGTTGCTAGCAAAAGGGTGGCACTCTGAGCAACCAAGAGATCAGGGTTATGTCAGCTCCAAAAACTACCTGGTTTTTCTTGTGCCGGGAATAAAGAAATTCTCGAGAAGGAAGCTTATGAAGGGAGAACACTACTTTAATTCGGTTAGCGATGTCTTGAACAAAGTGGCATCTGAACCGAAACTTCTTGAGCTGGAAACTGAAGAATCTTCTGTTGGAGGCCAAAATGAACAAGATTCCTGGTCGCCAGAGGTGGGATCGGATCAGGATGATCCATCCGATTCTCGACGCCACTGCTACCTTAGACCCCTAGTTTCTACTTCAAGTTCGAGCAATGTCAAGTTTACTGTTGTAGATACCAGCTTGTTTTGCGGAGGAAAATTATCCAGCATAAGGGAACTTAGACATTTACCAGCTGAATTCAAACTAATTTCCAAACAGAACAATCATTCAATGGAAGACAAAGGGGATTCTTCTGACGACAATGTGGATGAATTTGAGACTGTTGAAAAGCTTTTCCACAGTGAAAAGGCCAAGCACTGTAACGGTACATCTGACAAGGCTGGTCCAAATTGTATGAAATTCACTGTTGTTGATACCAGTCTAGTCCGTGAAGGAAAACCATCAAAGGTGAGAGAATTAAGATGTTCACCAGTGGTTGTCAAAAGCGCTTCCAAGTTGACTCTTCTTTCGAGAAAAACTGAAAGGTTTGAGGATTTGTCAGGTGGCCATGAAAAAGATGCTGCTGATATTCCATCTAAAGGTAAAAGAAAACTCTCTAAATCAAATTCCCACAAGGATTTACGTGAGAGTGCTTGTAAAAAGCAAATGGCAGCCAAAAAGGACTCAGATACTGCAGATAAAATGGAGACCAAGCAGGATCAGAATACTTGCATTTCTGATGAAAAGCATTTGAAAAAGACTGTACTGCACCAATTCAAACGGAGAGCAAAATCCGGGAATTCAGATTATGTAGTTCCTGTCGTCAAGAGACGAAGATTAACTGCCTGTGCAAAGGGAAAGACATCCGAGCCCTCTCAGAATTGCTCCCAAGGTTTGGAGTCAAAACAGATGGAACACCAAGGGACAATCAGCTCACCTAAAATGAACAAGGACTTCGTTAATGAAGTAGGTACTCGGGAGATGGAGTCATCAAGTGTTTTTACAGCTGAAAGCAGTGCAGAAGAAAATATGCATTCAAACATTATGAGGCAGGATTTTGCAGCCACTCACACATCTGAAGGACGAAAGGAGAAGCAGCAAACTGAAGCATCGAATGACCTGAACAACAAAATGCTAATTGAGGAGGTACAAGGCAGCAAGAGAGAAAACACACATGGTCAGTGCTCTTCTTCCAAAGAAAAGGAGCCTGCTTCTGAAACATTGAAGACTTCGACTACTGCTAATACTTCAGAGCAGAACCCTACCATGAATCGGAGGCAAAGCACGAGGAACCGACCGTTGACTGCTCGAGCCTTGGAGGCTCTTGCAAATGGGTTCTTAAATGCTCAAAGGAGGTCAAAAAGCGCAGACATCCTTGGAGAAGAAAAGCTTTTCTCAAGTCCCTTCCGGAAGGCCCGTAGCAAAGCCAAAGTAGCTCCAAGTGGTCATGGTAATGGTGTTACTGGGGTTATGACTTCAAGGGAAGACAACAAAGTGAACGGAGCTTGTGATGTAAAGAACCATATGATTTAGCAAACCACTTGACCAAGTTAAAGGAAAGTGGCTTACTAACCGTTCGGAATTACCGGAGCCTTTTGGTTCATCTTGAAAGCTTTGATTTTGACAGACAATTGTTTTGATAAAGCGCTGAATTCTCTCTCTCTCTCTCTCTCTCTATAACTTGCAATTTTGAATTTGCTATGGAAGAACAGCTTGGAACACAAGCAAGCTGTCACAATTGTTATTGATAAATATAGCCATGAAGCAGGCTATTTATATGGGGAGAAAGTAGTTTTAGTTTCCAAAGAAAAAAAATGTTAGAAGTTGAATCCAAAAGGCTACAGGAGAACTGAAGAATCAACCTCAAGTGAGCGCTGGAAGATTGTTTCAAGAATTATGAGCCGATCAAGCTTCTTCAACTGTGCAGTGTTCAATGAGTTTTTGTACTTAAAATGGTCCTAATTTGGTGAAAATCTCTCTTGTTATTGTCATTCCTGAACATTTCTTCCCTTCTTTTGTAATGAATCGCGGTTTAGTTTTGGTAAGGTACCCTTTCTTTGCTTGAACAAGTTAACTCAAATGGTTATTATTATTATTTTTTGTTATTATTTTTGTTACTAGTTTGTAGGGGCGTGCCTTATGGAGGTCCCCTTGAGTAACATAAATACTATTTATCTTGCATTTTTTTTTTTTGAAAAAATAAAATTATTGTTATTAAGCCTGATTAATGATGTTTTAGTACAAAGAGATATTTCTTTTTTAATTGTTAATCATCATAAAAATACATAAACAAAATAATGATTGGATAAAAGTTATATTCACGCTCTTACTTGACTATTTACACCACTTTGAAAATAAATTTTAATATTACAAAAAAAACCCTTTAATTAAATGACAAAAAAGGAAAATTATAAATGATCTAATTGTATTTTTTAATAAATAAAAACTAATGATATATCTTTTTTCTTTCCACACATAACTATATGTAAGCCAAAACCTTAATTTTCATCATTTAATGACTATTTTAAAAAATCATATGACTTCTATTTTTTGAAATTATATGCAAATAAATATTTTTTATATTTCATTCATAGTTTGGTTTTTGTTTGAATAAAGTAGCATTCATGATAAGTGCTTGTTTAGTTAAATTAGTATATATAATAAATAAATAAATATTTTTTAAGAAAATAAAATTAGTAGATGTAATATTTTTCTTATTAAATTGTAGTGTATATATATAATTTTTAAATTAAAAATTCTCCTTTATTATGAATATAATTCATGCCTAAAGCTTCAATAAAGAATTAAAAAAAAAATCCTCAAGAAAAATAAAAATATAAAATAAAGAGAGATAGAGTAATAAGAATATTAAAACAATGAAAAAATTGTGGGTGTGAAAAGAAAAATAATGTGAAAAAATAATAATCTTAACGATAGTTTTGAAAATATAAGAGAGTGCAATAAGTAAATTTAGTTATTCTAAAATTATAAAAGTATATTTAGAAGAAGGGGTGTAAAAAATTTAAAAACGGGTGTAAATAGAACAGGATCTGTATATTGATAGTTGAATACAAAAAAGAAACAAATGCATATTCTCTTTTATTTCTGAGCCAGCTAGGATTCACGTCTCATGGACGTGCCTGCTGGCAACACGCCTAATACCGTAATCCTGCACTTCTTTAAATATACATGTATGTATGTGTGTGTGTTTGTGTATATATGTGTGTGTTGTAATTAAAAAATGTTAGTTCTTATCCTTGATAATACTCTTAAATACATGAAAAATGCTGATTTTGTTCGTTGATGTTATATACGTAAAAAGTAGTGTTTATGAGGTAAAAAAAAAAGTAGTAATTGTATGTTTTTCAAGTAATAATAATCATTTTTATATTTAAGTAAAATATTATTATTTAACTTGTAAGTAGGTAATTTTTGTTAAGAACCATTGCAGATATAAATTCTCTTAGTATTAACTTGATTTGGATATTTTATTTTAGCATTGAACTTGATATTACAGTCTTGAAAATTTTACATGCTAGGTTCTCAAACTTTATTTTATTATAACAACAATTCATGAGATAATATCAAATAAAATTAATTTTTTAATAATTATTCTAGGGTTTTTTTCTTTTATTGTTTTGAGTTTTGTAACTATTTTCATTTTTGAAAAGTCTTCCCCAATCCCTCTTTTTCTAGAATATGTTATGTAAATGGATCCTAAGGATAGAATTAAAAATAAGGTATTATTTATTACTTTAAAAGAAACAATAGCTTTCTTTTTTAAGCAAAAAATGAAATTAAAGTGATGATAAAAATGGTATTAAACAGTAATATATTATGCGTTTGATGTTGTATATTTTATGAGCGAGTTTATTAATATTATATTATATAATACATGACTTTGTTAACATATACTCTTTAAAATTTGAAAGATGATAAAGCTAAGTTATGAGGTGTCAAAAAGGAAACAACTCACAAGATAATATCAAAAAAATTATTTTTAAATAACCATTCTAGGCTTTTTTTTTTCTTTTTGGAGTATTGTAACCATTTTTATTTTTGGAAAGTCTTCACCTGATTCCTTTTTTTTCTAGAAGATATTACATAAATGGATTCTAAAGATAGAATTAAAATAATAATATTTGACAAAGAGCATATTAAGTACAAAACAAGATTGTGGAAAAATATTCTAATAACAAGCATTTACAATTGGAAGGTAAAAAAATCAAGCAAGCAAGGTAAAGGACAAAACCATTCAGAAAAATTGGACAAATTTGAGAAGAAAAATTATATCTATAGGGCAAATAGTTAAAAAGGAATTTATATTATGGTCGTATGTGAGAAAATAATAATTTGAAAGAGTACGTGAAAAAATATTGAAGTAGGAACGTATTAAAAAAATATTTTAAAAAGTAAATTAGAGAAAAAAAAATTCAATAAGAAACATTTCAAAATATAAATTTAAAAAAAAGAGAGAGAATTAGGAAAATAGACCACCCTTATAATGGAATAAAAATTAATAACCTGTTATGAATAAATTAGTTTACTAGTGTGGATGTTTATATTCCTAACACCTTGATCAATTGCATTATCTCTATTTAATTATTATCGATATTTGGTATTCCATGACTTTCATAAAACCCCCCAATTAACACTTTATTAGTAATGTTTTATTGTTGCAACTCATGGCTTTTAGCCTCTCCTATGTTATGATTCTTAGCCTATATATATGACTTTTGAGAGCTTGTATTTGTACATAATATGAGATGATGAATAATAAGGTTCCTCTCCATTTTTTGTATATCTCGATTTTATACTTTGCAATTTAGTTCTTTGTACTTGTTTTGTAACACGTTATCAGCACGTGTCTTTAACCATTTATATTGGTTTAGAAATTGATTGAGGGTTTTTTTTTCCTTAAGATTCAAGATTACTTTGAATACTTTTAGCTTCCATTTGTATTGCTCTCTCAACTAATTTATTTATGAGAAATTTAACAAATTTTGTTTGTAATATGTGGTATGACAGGTTTGATACTTATTGGAGTATTATTATCAAAGTATCTGGCCATTGTTTTCTAAAGATTTTTGTCAAACTTTTACAAGGTTAGAACTTATAATATGTTTTATGTCTTCTTAGAATTGTTAAGGTAACACATTTTATTTTATGATAATATTTTAGTAACTCTTCTTATCTCATTTAAGTATGTTCCTATTACATGATATATGTAATAGAGATTTATCTTTCCCCCCTTGATGGTAATAAAAATGATTTTTATGTGTGCGTGTGTGTGTGGGTTCAAGAAAAAGTGAATATATATATATACACATATACGTGTGTGTTAAAAGGTTCTTATTACACCCATCTGAGTAATTATTTTCAACATTATATGATGTTGTTGTTAGACGTGTATACCCTATGGAGTAAAAATATAATATGTTTTTGGAGACATTTTTATCAATAAAGACTTTATTTACTATTTATATACCAAATCTTGTCCTCTTTATGTTCATATTTGTTGAATGTATGTTGAGCAAACAATAGTCTGAGACTGTCGGTTTAAACCTTTAAGAATTAGGCGTATGATGGACAGATTATGCGGAAGACATGATTCTTAAGATGAGGTCTAAAACATAATAAAATCCGCAATCGAGGGAATAAAGTTAGGCATTTTATTTATGTAAAGATTGTTATGTTGTCTATATCCCTATTAGGAGATAGTTTGTCTTGACTATCAAAGGTGGACTCTACGAATAAAAACATTGACACATTATCATAGATGACGATGTGTTGGATTGGGACATAAAGTGAATTGATTTAGATTAATAATTCTATCTCGGCAAATCGATTCATTTTAGACAATCATTTGTATTGTATCTTAATCCTGAGATGAATAGTGAGCCCGTTGTCTTAACTTGTGTCTTTTGATACACCAAAGGGTGACACCCGCATTTAAATAATGGTACATATGTCGGTATGTTCAAAACATGACTCTTGATAGCGTAGACCTGTTATTTATAGATATGGAATCCATAGCTCCCCTTTAGGAATAGTGATATCCTCTTATATGCGTTATCTTGTAATTGAAAATTTGAGGCGCTTAACCATTTAGATATATAGGTGTAACCAAATGGTATATCGTCTTTGGATGGTAAGTTTTTCAATGGTGAGATAATGGAACATAAGATAAAAATAATCAGGAAAGTAAAACAGAACTTGTCCTTAAGCCGATTATAGATGATCCTATGGGGATACCATACACTATGATATATCATGGAGACTTAGCTATACGAGTTTCGTAATTCTATATAGTTAGAGAGTGCAGCTCCAAGCTTTTAGTGAAGTAACGTTAGAGTTGATAATTATGAAATGTATATTTGGGATATTGGGTTTCATAATTATCGGAAGCTTGAACTATGTAGGTCCATCAGGTCCCCTTTGCTAACTCATAAAATCTTGTAACGATACAACGTATCTTTCTAATAATTGGTGACTTATGTCAGATTTATCAAATTGGCTAAAATTCAGAAGAATCAAATAATTCATGTCTGTTTATCGGTTGGATTAATTTTAAATTAATTCAAGATAAACTTGTTGAATTATTAGGAACTCATTTATTTTCTTAGAGATTATATAGATAAAGTTGTTTTAATTAGAT
>CAMOHE010052463.1:0-16464 GCA_946598075.1 Artocarpus hirsutus | reverse complement strand
TCAAATTGGCTAAAATTCAAAAGAATCAAATAATTCATGTCTGTTTATCGGTTGGATTAATTTTAAATTAATTCAAGATAAACTTGTTGAATTATTAGGAACTCATTTATTTTCTTAGAGATTATCTAGATAAAGTTGTTTTAATTAGATAATTTTTCTATTAGGTTATTTGAATTAAAACTGAGACTTTATCCTATAAAATCTCGGGTGGAAAATAAAAGAAATTGATAGTTCGGCATGCCAATCCTCAAGTTTGGCCTGCCAAAGGGGCAAATTTGGCATGTTGATTAGACAGATCGGCATGTCGACCACGCGATAAAAAGATCACATGTTTTCACGCTGGATTTCATCTAGTATTGATCCGAATTTGATTCTGATCCAAATTTTGAGGCATTATCTGATAAAGACTGACTCTTGGACAAAAGGAGTGAGTCTCATTATTATTAAGATTAGTTGAGAGATTAAGAGTGAAACTCTGAAAGTGAGATTCTGAAACTCCATAAGAGCTCTTGTTCACAAATCACGAACACTAGCTTTGGGTTCTCTCAATTGGCTTGAAGGAGAGTCGACTGGAGGAAGAGCTACACGTGTGAGCCTGCATTCACTCCAGTCGTGGATAGAGAATAGCAAAGAACACTAGTTGGTTGAGGCTTTTCTGGAACGTTACTTCTCTTCACAGATTGCGGTAGTTCTTCGGCATTCAAAGATTAGTAAGATCTGATTAATTTATACATACAGTGTGTCAAACTTGTGTTTTGAAAAAATACTCTAATATAAAATTTTAAAAATTCCGCTGCGTACTATTTTTCTAATAGTTGTCTCATTATTGTTGCATTTTCAATACAATGATCTTTTGCATGCAATTGTTATTATTAACTTTACAACCATTACTAAATATTATGATGTAAAGTTTGATAAATATTTTCTTTGTTATTTTTGTGTTAATATATCTTAAGTAATGAAATTATTTTTTGGCTATTTTTTATTGGAAATATTATTATCCTTGTGTTATTGAATCGGTTTTTACTCTCTAGAGTTCAAGACAAATAGAGACATATAATTTATATATAAAATATTAAGTATTATTCAATACGCTATAATTATGTAATTTACAAGTATTGTTTAATTATGGGTACAGTAACATTTTTAACATACAGTTATACAAATTATTTCTAAATGGCTATTAATCATGTCTATAAATACAGTAATAACAAGATCATAAAAAATAATAATATGGTCTTTTATTATTAAAACTTTTGATATAAAAAGACTAATTATCTAATTAATTTATCCATCTTTCGAGAATTGAACATTGCAACATTTGTTGGAATAACTTAGTCATGTTTAAAATTATATAAACATGGATGTTTTATTGTGGCATATATATTTGAGCCAATTATAATTTGGTTTAGTTGGCTATACGACACTATACATTTCATGAACTATCGAAATCTTACTCACTCATGATGAGATAGTAAAAAATAAATAAGTATAAATGTTATTTACATCCTTACCACGCAATATGGAAAAAAAAAAAAAAAAAGCCATTAAATTTTCCCAATTATTTCACATATTCCTTGAAGTGGATATTGCATGTTTGTGATAGCTATAAGGGACTTTAAAAATTTCCCAACTTCCTAATTTTTGATGAAAGTGATAAAATAAGCATTGAGAGTATGAAATTATGAGAATATCAAAAAGTTTGTAATATTTTTCCTATAAATAATCAAAATTAGTCACTTGGCATGTGACAAAGAAAGGCTTTGGTATGTACAAGTTGTACATCTAAATGCCAATATCAAGGCTAAATCAAGGGAGAAATTTTTATCCATTTGTTATAAGAATATTATTATGACATATAAAAAAGGCTATAGTGGTGCCTGTAGGAAGGATAAATGTATAGAGCATTCAAAATAGAAATTTGATCTTATAAAGTCTAAATGGAGAAAAACTTAGAGAAAGATATGAGCTATTGATTGTCTCCTCTTTGTTTGATTCAAGTTCATTTAATCGAGTACAATGTGATATTATGATACAAAGTGTCCTCCAATTTGAAAAAGTCACTTATAATCACCAAAAGTGGAAATATAACAAGAAAGAAAAAGCAAGAGGCTTGCAAGATAAAATTTATAGAAAGATCATATATATGCAATACATTGAAGTAACAATGGTATTTTATTTTTATATAGCCTAATGATTAATAAGAAATTGATTATGTATTGAATTTGTTCGATACACGAATTAAGTATTTGTTATTGACGATGTAAATTCTCATGGTATTGTTATTTTATTGATGAAAATGAAAAAAAAATAATAATAATCATAGTAGCTATAAAGGATATGAGATGTTTCTACATTATGTTTGGTTTTATGAACAAAGAGACATGCATGAGGGTATCTGTTATTACTTATATGATATATTGAAAACTTATTTTCATTTTTTCTTCCAAGTTGTAATAAGACAACTATGAAAAAAATTGTTATGACGAACTAGAAGTTCGCTAACCCAAAAGACATATTGGGTATGAACATATGTATTCTAAAAATTCCTACAGGTAATATCGTTTGGAAAAATATTCCCATCATTAGGGGAGGGAATTTGCATTGGATATTACTGATCCTAACATAGATTGATTGATTGAGCATTGCAATACAGTATAAAATTGTTAATTAATATGATAAAGAAAGTAACTGAATCATATCTCTAACTACTAATTTAATAGCTTGGACTAAGGTCTCTAAATGACAATTTGTTATCTTATGAGTTTAAGAAATACTTGAAGCATTGAAGACTTGTCTGGTATAAAGCACCACACTTGTTGGAAGAGAAAGAAACTTATAAATATGTTGGTATTATGAAGGGACCATATTCTTAAAGAGGATACACTTGAAAAAGGTTATTGACATGACAATTCGATATAATTGTTAAAGATCGAACTTCTTGAAGTCATTGAGCTCATAAAGTAGTTCAAAGGGTACCCCTGAAATTAAGAAGTAGTAAAGAAAAGAGGGAGATCTCGACAAGTCATGCCAGTATAAAAATAAAGTTAAATTGCAATAAAAGTTATTATCGACAATTACAAAAAGCATGAACTATTAGTATATTGAAAAGAAAGTGAGGATCTTGAAAATTATTTAAAATTCGTGGAAAGTGATTAAGGTGACAAAATAGCCTATAAGTAAAAAATGCAAAATCCAAGTAAGTATATACACTAATGCAAAGTATGGAGGACCAATAGTCCAAAATATTTTAAATATTAAAGCTAGTAGGGATATGAAATATTGCATATGAAAATATATGAGGTTATAAAAAAAATCATGAGTTATAACAAAATTTTTTTGTAGATTTATAAAAAAATATGAGTAATGGTAGTCATATATAATGGATAAGCAATTATATCTTGATAGCCTGGCAAAATATATATAACAAGTTCATGTGCATCTAAAAACCGTGTTGCAACAATCTATTATATCTATAAAAAGTCTTAAAAGGGCTTCAAAAATCTGAAAAATATAAGTTGAAATTGCATGCTTAATTATTAAGAGCACAAAGATCTTTGTATAAATGAAAGCAATCCAGATATGAATGGTACCACTATGTTTTTATGATTTAAAGAATAAAAGTGTTAGCAAATTAATATCTCCATTGCTTTATAATAGGTTCAAACATACTAGATTTGCTGTTATTTGTGAAAATTCTTGAAGAAATCATAAGAGAAAGTTAAGAAGACAAATCTCATAGAAGAAAGTTTATTCAGATCTAAAAATTGAGATTTGCTTAAAAGAATGCTTATCCATAATTTCCCTTACATATAAGAAAATTGTCCTAAAGAACTTTGAGGAATATTGTGTATTTTTATCATTTATTTGATGATTATATATTTTGGGGATATACCAAAATAATTCTGAGTATTGAATTTTCATATAGTGTCTTGTATAGCATCTAAGTATTTAATTTAGTATATTATAATATGAAATATTATCTAACTAATTAAGTGGAATGACAAGTATTTGGCTATAAGGTGCACAATATTTTATACTCATTTGGAGATGAGTTTATGTGTAAATAATTGTTGTACCATTGTTTGACTGATTAGAAATTAAATATAGGTACAAGGTACGTTCATATATGCTCATAAAAATAGCCAATACTCTTATGGAATTCTTTATGACAAATGAGCTCCTAAAGAGCTATAGTTGAAATATTATTAAAAGTACTAAGGGTAATAAGTTCAGATAGTCAATTGCAAATATCTTGAATTTGTTTACAATAGTATACATCGACTCAATCATTTTCTATCAAATCAAATGTTATTGATGGAACCATAATAGCAGTACAAGGGAGACACAAATACGCATTGTTCTCTTTTTCCCTTGGTCAAAGTTTTTTTCTACTAGGTTTTCGTAGATGAGGTTTTTAATGAGGCAATTTACAGCATATAAGAAGAATGATGTACTCTTTGTCCTTTGCTAGAATTTTTGTCCCATGGGGTTTTATCTAGTAAGGTTTTAATGAGGCACATTCTAAAGTGTTAATCATCCAACAAAGAGTTTTATAAATTAAATTGACTTATTATTATTTTTTATGTTCACCTTCTAACATCACCAATGTGTTCTCCAATAGTTGTTTGATCCCTTGAATAAGGAATTTCTTGATCTCTTGAAGTGAAAAATTATCATCAGGTGATACTGAAGAAATTATTGGTCTAAATAATACTATTAGTGCGATAATGTATTTGCTAATGACACAAGACCTTACACGACAATCTTTGTTATTGTACTAGCAAGATATAGTTCTCAAAGACATTGAAAAGATGTTAAACAAGTATTTTGCTTTCATTGTGAAACATCTGATATAGATATTAAAATTGATTGGATGTTGAAAATTTTTCAATACATATAAAAGCATGACTACAAACATGCTACTTGTTTATATATGATGGTGCTACTATATCTTGGCAATTTATAAGGCAAACCATTGTCGTTGCATCTTTGAATCATGTTGAAATGTTGACAATGTATGAGATACTCATCTTATGTATATAATATTGTTGAGCTTTATACACCAATATATCCAAGCAATATGTGACATTTTATTTAGCAAAGGAAGTCAAATAGCTTTATACGTGGAGAATGTAACATTTATCACCAAAATTAAGGAGACATAATAAAATAGTTTCCCAACAGTTCTTTTCATGCATGAGCTCCAAAAGGACGGCATTCATCGAATTTGTTTAAGTGACAACATGGGAAATTTATGTAGTGTTACTTCTTATAACTACATTTGAGAAATTATTGCACAAGATTAGTATGTGTCAACTTAAAGATCTTTGCATACGATTTTATTGAAGAAGACATGTTGACACGAGAGGAAGGCTATTGGCTATTGTACTCTTTTTTCCTTTGCGTAGGTTTTATCTTATCGGATTTTTCTAAGATGGTTTTTAATGAGGCAGTTCAAGCCAAATCTTTAGACAATAATGTACTCTGTTTTCTTTCACTAAGATTTTTTCCACAGGGTTTTTCTTGGTGAGGTTTTTAACGAGACGTATATTCTTAAGTGATGAACATCCAAGGAGGAGTGTTATGAGTAAGTTACTTTACTAGTGTAGATGTTCATATTCCTAACATTCTCATGAATTGTATTATCTCTATTTGATTATCATTGATATTTGGTATTCCATAACCTTTATAAAACCCCTCAATTAACACCCCATTAGTAATGTTTTATTATTGTAACTCATAACTTTTAGCCTCTCCTATATTATCGTTCTTGGCCTATACATATGGCTTTTAAGAGCTTGTATTTATATATAATATGAGATGATGAATAAAAAGATTGTTTCTCTCTATTTACCTTATGTTTTTCTATTTTATGCTTTGCAGTTAGTTCTTTATATTTATTTTATAACATAACCCAAGATTAAAACAAAATCAATAAGTATACCCAAAAAACATAAATGCACATTTATTAATTAGTTAAATTATAAAAATAACCCCAATTTAATTATTAACATTTAATTGTTAACATTTAATTTTTTTTTTCTTTTTTCTTGCTTTCTCTCTCTTCCCTTCTTTCTCTGTTCATTCCGGATGAGAGATCGCCATCACCACAGGAGCTGCATCGCCGCAGATGTAAAGCTAAATTGCAAGAGCTGCACCACTGGATTCGCGAGGCCGAAGTTGTCGAAGCTGTGCAGCTGGAGATGTGAGGCCCAATCGTAGGTGCTACTCCGCTAAAGTCGTAGGAGCTGTGCCGTCGAAATTGCGAGACCCAATCGCAGGAGCTGCTCTGCCGGAGTTACCAAGTTGAAGTCGCAAGAGTTGTGTCGTCAGAGTCCCGAGGCCAAAGTCGCAGGTGCCAGGAGAAGCTGCCGGAGTCGTGCCAGGAGGGAGAAGCTATCGTCGTTGGAGGGAGGAATCAGCTAGAGTCGCACAGGGACAGCACTATCATAGGAGTTGTTACCGGGGCTGAAGAGAAAAGAGGAGGAGAGAGAGGAAGATGAGAGAGAAAATAGATCTAGGATTTTTTTTTTTTTTTCGGAGAAGACGAAGAAAATAAGAGCAAAATTGATAATTTTAGTGTTTAAAAAGAGAAAAAATTACAAAAATGTTGTATATTTTAATATTTTTAAAGTTGTGTTATTATTTATATTAAAATTAAAAGGTGAACTAATTGATGCAATTTCCCAAAAAAATCCAAGCTATCAGGCAACCAAGTTAAATAAAATAAAATAAAAATCCAACAAAAGCAAAGCTAGCAAACAAGCAAGTTAAGACTATTCTTCTTTTTCTGTATAGATATAGATATAGATTTTAATGTGGGAAGGTTCATTTTTATAAGGAATGATATTAAACTGGAAGTTTTCTTCCATATGATGTCCGTTGCATATTACGACTTCGGCCATTGGGTATTGAACAATTTGGTGGTATTTGGGATAGTTTTTACAACAAGCCCCAATATTCTGTTTTTCCAAAAGGACATGGCCCATCAGTTGAAACCTATTAAATTCACCTGGCCTATACGTCCGTGTTGGGCCGTTTTCATTGAACCTTATTTTGTACAAAAGCAAAGGTGTCATTAATATAAATGCATCTTTTTTAACTCAATTTTTATGAATTCAAATTCATTGTCTAATATTTAGTATCTTAAAAAGTGTCTAACCCATTGTATTATGATACATTGTTTAATAAGAAGCACAAAAAATAGTTAAATATTATTTAAAATTTTTAAAATGATGTGTCATAATATGATGGATTAGATATTATTTAAAACACCAAAATCGAACATGAGATTTGAGTGCAGTTTTTAATTATGCCATGAAATGTGAAAAGTTCTAATCCCACAGAGTTGCTGCATCTCTTACCGAAACACCTATGTCGTATTGGGACATTTTGTGTGTCTCTACAAGACTTTTTTTCCTCCTTTCTTTCTCTCATTTGTCTCTCATTTTCTCTCTCCTTGCTGCGGCTAACTCGTCTCTGGTTTACTATGGTAGCCACAACATACTACAAAAATTAAAAAAAAAAAGTAAAAAAAAAAAAAAACAACAACAACAACATCGCCTCTCTTTATGTTTCTCCTCAATGCCACTAGCTTCTCTCTTGTTTACCGGTGATATTTGTTAGAGATCACAAGCACCAACAATGTTGTCAACGACCACTATATCCCAACAAAACCCTAAAAAGAAAAGGACAAAACATAACATAACAAAAACAATTGAAAATCAGTCAAACCACAAAATAAAAAATTAAACAACAAAAGAAAAAGCTACTCTCTATACTCCACCAACGGCCACATGCCTCCCACCACCTGATCTACCGACCTAAGAATCCAACAATTTACAATGAGCCACCAACGGTCTAATCAAAATCGACGAAATGTTGTACTCCGATGATGACCTCAAAATCAACAGGATGTTGGCTTCGATCTCCCTCCTACCGTGGCAGCTTTGATCTCAATTACCCCCGTTGTGGCTTCAATCTTCCTCCCAAATGTCATCGCGGCTTTGATCTCCCTCCCCATAGTTCGCCATGGATCTCCACCATCGAGAACAAGAAAGAGAGAGGAAAGAAAAAGAATGAAAGAGAGAGACAAAGAGACGGAGCAGCAATGACGACAACCATTTGCTCCGCAAGACGGTGATGGGTTACAAAGAAGCAACGATGATCTCCGATCTGCTCCGCCATGACTGGAACGACAATGAGAGATAGAGATAGAGAGAGATGATGATTGACTTTTTTTCTTTTTGAAAGTGATCAAAATTTTGGCACATATCTAAGTTTTACAATCTATAACATAAAAAATTTAGATTGATCACAAAGATGGCATATAGTGTGAAAGATATAGATTACTAAATTATAACATTTTTTTAAAAGTGTAGTAAAATATAAGGGAAATTTACATAAATCTTATATTTATAAAAAGTAATATTTATAAATGTCACGTATGTTTAAAATTTATTAATGCCACTAAAAAAATATTTTAATAGACGAGAAAAATATATGAAAATAGAGGGTAACAGCTTGTCTATTTGAATTAATTGGAAAAAAAATAAACAAATTACACTAATTATTTTTAATAAGTGATATAAATAATAATGTGATATAACTTGTTTGAGCGTAACATGAATAAATATCTTTTTAAGAGTGTAACATAAAATTGATTTTCTCTAAATAGAATAACATGATTAATTAGGTTTACAACGTATTGACATGCTAAAAATATCCTCAACTTTGTTTCCTCTCTATTTTTCTTTTCCCTCTTTGGTCGGCGCCATTGTCGGAACTGCAGACCTGTAAGTACAGATGGATCACAGAGGAGGACTGAAGTGAAAAACTAGAAGAAAATTCAAAAGAAAAAAATGATCTTTTTTCCTCCTTTTTCCCCACTTTGCAGCCATGTGACATATGGTGTCTTTGATAGATATGGGTTGGCAAGCAAATTGTGAGTCCCACCTTTTGGACACATAGCATACCCCCAACGTCTGGTAGCCAACGAGCATGAACATCTTTTTTGCGCCAAAATTTAGATAAGCCATAATATACAAGGGGTGTTTAGAAAGACAACGAGAACCAGTAGTTAGAACCACTTTTATTATAGCATATGAGAGCTTTATATTGTAATAATTTTTTTAATTATTACTGTAACATATAAGAACTTTATACTGTTTATAACTAAAAAATAGCAAGAATCACTTTTGTTAAACATAAAATAATATAAAAACAAAAAGAAATTGTCTTAATCGGTAGAACCGGGGAAAAAAGAAAAATTTGAAAATTTTTTTTTAAACTTAAGCATCAATCTTATCAAAACTTTAAACTACTTAAATTTCGGACTTTCTTTTTTTCCCACTGATAAAGAAATTTCAACTTTTTCGTGGAAATTCCATGGAGACAAAAAAATCCGCTTGTGCTTGTTTATCATGTGACTGACATTTGACAACTACGTAAACTGGCTCCCTCTAAGCAACCTTTGTTGGGGCCCATGTCTTTCACTAGCCAATGTTAATAAAAGATTTTGGTACCCTGTCAAACTCCCTATCTACTCTAAATTATAGCTTATTTTTTTAATTTGAAAAAAATTAAAAGTTGCAAATATACTATCATTTTGCAGGAAAACTTAATGTGGTTGTTAATTAATTTGAATTGTTTTTGGAACATATAGAAAGGTCATCGTTTTGATGTTCACGTTTCCTTCTCAATGTCTCTGCAAATGACATTTCTTCTCCAATTATTTCTTTAGAAATTTATACTGATCTATAACAGGACTTTAAAAAATACATTAATTGTACAGTTTTGCTTTTCTGTCATCTTACAGTATCAGAAATTGTCGTTTTGTATATTTTTTATATGATTTTAACCAGATTTAACGATGAAAAAAAAGTGCGTAATCGGTATATAACCTTACCAAAGAAAGACCCCACTTTTTTTGTTCATGATAAGCATGAGATCTCAACATTAAAATAGGTTTACAGCTGATTAATTTATTGTGCAAATGAGACTTCAACATTATGAGCACAGTACACCCATATATTCAAAATTTCAATTTTATATTCCCACCGCAAGACAACAGAATCTTAAGTTCTGTTTTTGAAAGTGGCTTTTGTAATTCTATCCTGCAGTAACACAAAAAGGGCAAAAATAAAAATCGTTTGCTTTTTGGAAAGCAAGACTAGAACTTTGTCACCAATTCCAAAAGAAGTTTGTGGAGCTCATCTGTACCTACCATTCCTCATCTCTTATCATTCAATTTGTTTAATTATATATTTATTAGAGTTCTGATAGCGAACTAAGTTGAACATATTTTTTAGCTGTATATGCTTGAGGATTCTGTAATAAGTAAATATTTGCTGGAATACCATAATTTTATGTAAAACAAAAAGGAAAAAAATTATATAAGAAGGCATATTTTCCATACCTTATCACCAACTTTCTCATATGTTGATTTTTATTTATCTTTAAAGTGAATGTTAGATTACTCAAAAGGTTAGAAAAAAAATATGTATATTAGTTAATAGTGATCACCCTTTCAACCGAAAAAAAAAAAAAAAAACAGTGATCACCACTAATGGTTTTTTTTTTTTAATAATTTAGAAATTGACATATAAGTTGTTTAGGATCTTTTGCCATAATCAATGAATCTATTTTTATTTTTTTTTGCTAATTGTAATTAGTTAAAAATGTGTGGTGATGATAATCACTAAAAATATACAACATTGCTCCAAGCATTAAGGTGTCTTGGAATTCATTATTGTTTTTTTCTTCTAGATTCTCTGCTGAGTTGGAAAAAAAAAAAAAAGAATAGACCATATATTTTTTCTGTTAGAAAAAGACTACTAAAGTTTTGCACCACATATAGGAGAAAAAAAGTTCATTGCATTCATGATGGCTATGATCCTATGAATGCATATCTCTTAATGTTAAAATTAATATTCCCCTCAAAAAAAAAATTTAATATTAATATTCACTAGAATGCTGCATAGCTTCTATATTAATATTAGGTGAGAGATTAATATTGAGAAATAACTTTTCTTTTTTTCAACTATTTAGTGGAGATATGCATGATGGCTATGAATATGATCTATTTGAATGCATATCTCTCACTATAAAGTTGCATAGCTTCTGTATTATTATTAGGTGAGAGATTAATATTAAAAATGAACTTTTTTTTTTTTTCTTATTGAGTGGTCCACTGTTCATATCCAAAGTTCAGAAGTAAGCGTAAATGATTTCCACACAGGGGTATAGTTTGTAATATAGGCGAAATTCAGAGGACATGACTTATGAGTATAACTTTTCTCTCTCTCTCTCTCTCTTTTCTTTTTTTTTTTTTAAATCACTTTGTTACAATATGCTTTATTAACTCTGCCTTTTATCATAATAATTTGTACTAATGACCATGGCACAAGGGGTTGCAACTTTTCAATGGTTAATGATTGACAACACCTTTTCTTTTGGTAAATTCTCCTTTTAACTTTTCACTTGAATTATTGAGGATCAATCTTGACAAGAGAGAAAGCATAACAAGTTAATTTCTATTTTTTAATTAAAATTAATCCACCTGTTGATTTGCTTTAAGATTATTATCATTTTGATAACTATAATTTTCAAGAAATTTTAAATCGGTATTTGCTGTTTAAAAATATAACAAAAGTATCTTACCATTTTTTAAAATTATAATAAGTTGATTTTTAAGGGAAAAAAATCCAACCGTCGACTATCTTTTTGTTTTCTAATCTTTTCAATATTTTTTGTTTTGGTTGAATTATTTTTCCAATCAATAGATTCCCCATACTATCCACCTTTTTGGAAGACCTTATCCTAGAGATACATAGGCCAAATCCACAGGAGCAACTTGCAAGAAATTACAAAATACTAATGTTAATATAAATAAAACTTAAAAGAAAATGGAGAAGGTAACACAAGTTTCTACAGTTTTCAGTTTATAACCAATATTGTTTTCTCATATTTTTCTTATTAATTGTTTCTACGTTTCGATATGTAATTATTGGGAGAGTTCTTGGTAGGAATTAAAAAAAAAAAAAAAACTTCATTATTGTTTTGTTTTTAATTATCAAAATTATTTAGATTCTATTAATTTTATTATTTTTAAAAATTCTTTTATATAATTTTAATGTGATATAAGGATCCATATAGGTACTACATAGGAAGCCATAGAATTCTTTTAATTTTTTTTTTATTATGTCAGACACCTTTTGAACAACTTGATCGGATCATCTTCGCTTCTCAAATATTTACTATCTTTTTTAACACTCTATATTTTTTGTCGTCACAAATTTGAGATTCTTTTAAGGAGAATTCTCTTATAGAATATATAAAAAAATACCAAACGGTATAATACAGTTATGAGCCATCAAGTTTTGTTAAATTCACATGTCTATCATAGACGCTTGTTTTTATTGGTTTTTTTTTTTATTCACTTTTCATAGCTTTTGTACATAAGGGCTACATCTCAAGACTTTTTTTTTTTTAATATATATTGTCATTTTAGTACTATGTGTTTTAAAGAAATATTACATTGGTATTTTGTTGCTTGAAAAAATCAAAACGGTATCCTATAGTTTTCAAAAATATCATTTTGGTACCTTAAATTTGTGTTTTGTGATGTAAAATTTTCAACTTATCCTTTTATTAATGAATTTATAATGTGAAATTTTCAACTTATCGTTTTATTAATGAACCTTAAATTATTCTATTAAAATTATAAATGAAATTAAATCCGAATAACACAAAAAAAAAAAAAAACAAATAAATCCACATATATGCTTTCCTTTAATGAATTTTGTTTGATCTTTTGTTTTAATTTTCCATTATAGCTTTATAAAATTTAATTGGGATTCATTAATAAAAGGGTAAAAGCAAGATTTTTCATCAAAAAATACAACCTTAGGGTACCAAAATTATATTTTTAAAAATTACAAGGCACCCTTTTGATATTTTCCAAAGAATATGAGCTCAGTATGATGTTTTCTTAAAATACAGGATATCAAAATTAGAAGGCATCTTTTTCTTTTTTTTTTTCAATAGTTGCGTATTTAAGAGCTCATTTACACTCACTTCAACGTTGAAATGTTATGTTCAAACTCTCTGCTTAAGTTTAAAAACTAGCATTTTCCTTTGAAACTTTGTTTGATACTCCAACTGCTTTGTTTTCTCTTCTTTTTTATTTTTTTCTTTCTCTTAAAAAAGTCAGATAACTTATTTTGTCCATGTTTACAAACATACTTAACTAAACTGATCCAAATAAGCAAATTTGCATAGGCACTAATTATGGAAAATTACATAAATTTCCCATGTCTTTTCAATGAAATGCTGATTTATAAGGTGTTTAAGAGAAGAGTTTCAACTCTAGAGTTTGCACTCCACACTGTAACAAATGAGAGCTTTACACTGTTTGCAGTTTGGACTTTAGAGTTCAAACTACTTCCTCATTATGTTATTAAACTTTGTGTTTTTGAAAAGAACAATCATATTTAACCATATGGGGTCATAACCCTGTTACTAACAAAACAATTTGTTCCATTTTAAAAAATATGCTACATATTAGACCGAGATCTATAGTTTTGTGAGTAACGGATTTATAACCCCATGAAATGAAAATGATTTTTCTTTTAAAAAAGACAAGATGTACCCATACGTTGTAGAAATTAAAAAAAAAAAAAACCTTGTTTTTTGAAAATATCAAAATTAAAAGGTGAACTTACACATTTACTCTTCTTGAAAAAGGTAATAACTTTTATGCTTGAATTTGTATCAATACCTAGCGGATACCTCCGCCGAGTGAGAGCTGCCACCCTCACTCACTTTTTTAAAAATTAAAATTTGACCCTTTAAATTTTTATAATTTTTATTATGCCCCACTAAGATTTAATATTTTGATATATGTTCTCACTAACTTTTAGAGCATTTCAATGCAATACTATAATGATGCCACATTTGAGTGCAAAAAAACACTCTCCAATACAGTGTCAAGATTATCTATGTTTTTTGATACACGTTAAAAATATGAATATATGTGTGTGCGAGACATTCAATTAATGAACTCTGATATTATTGGTTGAGGACATAAAGAACAAATGAATAATTATTACAGTATTGGCCCGAATACTTAATTATGATCGTGTTATGCGGGCATCAACTTTATATTAATTTCTGATGTAGTCGGTAGGAAGCATTCAATAGCAATTTATGTAATCACTGAAAAAAAAAATCAATATATGCAGAATTAGTACGTTAGAATATCACCACTTTAAGGTTTTTTTTTTCATTTTTTTAATCTTTAAGGAAATTAATCATCACTTTAATTATTTTCACTTCATCATGTATTTTTGGATATACATATTCTTATACTTATCCATCCGGTTTAAGAATTCTATTTCCATCATTTTCCACCGTTAAGTGGAAGGTGATTCAAGTTGCGAAAATAGTTAAGTGCTTCTTTTTTCCACTGAGTTTTGCTATTGGATGGTTTTATGCGGCATCTGTTTTTGTTAAGTGAAAGAGTCGATCTTCTATTTCATAAGCCTAAACCAGTTTATTGTTTTCCATAATTTTATATGACTTGCAAGACTTTTCGGCCTAGTTGTTCTGTGTTTTCATTTAGCCTAGTTCATTCTTTCACTTTATCTTTGTTTGGTATTTTTTATTTTTAATAAATTGAGCAGGAACCTGACGTAGGATGAAATTTTTATAACGTATTTGACAGAGTGATTAGAATTGTTAGTTAGAACTGTTTTTGCTGTAGCATGTGAGAGCTTTACACTATAACGATTTTTTTATATTATTGTAGCATATGAGAATTTTGCACTATTTATGACCAAAAAGTAGTCCGAATTGTGGTCCACACTAACTTGTTAAACAACTCTTTAGTGATGTCAATATCTATATATATATATATATATATATATTGACACCGACACTCAAATCGGCTACAAAGAGTGAAATATGGGCATGATATTCTTATGAACAAAAACAGAATATTAGTGACTGGGAAGATGAGAAGACGGTAAATTGTTTGTAGAGATTCTCCACCTTCTTAGAAGATAAAACACAAATTAAATCCCCAATTTGATTAACTCAACGGTCTCAAGCCAACCATTTAAAACATAATGGGATTATTTGGTATTGTTTTTAAAATAGATAAAAATATTTTTGTTTTAAAAAATAAAAATTTTTTAAAATTTATACTAAGAGTGTTTTTTTAAATTTTTATCTTGAAAGACATGCGAAAACATTACTAAAAATTTTTAAAAAAGAAAAACAATAGGGCAATGTGGTTTGGTTCTCTATTTGTGGAGATTTTTAATCATTTAAATGGTAGACTAGGTTAACTGTTTTTGATAATTACACCGGACAACCTACAATTGTCATCGAAGAAAAACTAGCTTACCCTCCGCGAAATCCTGACCCTTAAATTTTGATCCAATAGCTGTGGATGAGAAGCCATATTACATCCCACAAAACACGAGAGGCTTCCTCTATATATATATATATTGGAATGTGCTGAAAACTTCTTTGGGCAATTTTTTCTTAATTCCTCTCTCTTCTTTTGCTGAGAAAAAAGAAAACATTATAAATAATTTCGTTTCGCTGGGCCAAATGTTTGACATATAGCACATGATATTCAATCACATATAATAATATTATATATATATATATAATTTATTCGTAAGCACAAAGTATGCATCAGATAATTCAAAAAAAAAAAAACGCGCAATTGTCCTTCCTGAAAAAAAGAATGCACATAGTTTTCTTCTTGATTATGATGATTTCTTAAAATCTCATGTTAATAATAATTACCGCAACGTATGCGTGACTGCTTAGTTTTGACTTTTTTCTTTATAAATATGTGTCGTCCCATAAATGTTGATTAATTTGATCAATATCAAAGATCTCTCCTCGTTTTTTTCGTTTCCCCAATTATTGCGGAGCTATGAAGTCTTTTATGTACAATTCTAATTCTATTTGAGCACGCGTTTCTTGACTTAGAATAAATATAAAAACATAAGATGCATTTTTCTCCTCAATCTGGTCATGGGCCCGTCTAGTGTAGCTTTTTTGCTTCTATTATTAATAAGTAAAAAAAAAAAAAAAGCAAAATATGTAGCTTTTTAGTAGGTGTTTAGAAGTATTTTTTTAAAAGAACTTAAATAAGTCAAAATAATTTTAAAATTTTTTAATATGCTGCAAAAAAAGTATATCTAAGTTTGTAATATATTGGTAACATTTATCAGATAAGAGTTTCAAAGTTTGTTTTAGATCTTTTTCTAAAAGCTATATTTTATAATTTTGATTAGAAGTACTTATAAAAAGAGTCAAAGCACCTCTCACAAGTAATTCAAACACTTCTAGAAAGCTTTTAAACTAGAAAACCAAAAGCAGATTTTAAAAAACCTCTTAAACAGAATCGGATACTAAAACCATGCAAACATTTATAATATG
>CAMOHE010052460.1:0-32373 GCA_946598075.1 Artocarpus hirsutus | reverse complement strand
AAAAAAAAAAAAAAAAAACAACTTCAACTATAAATAACTGCCTCTTTTCCTCAACCGTGTGATAGTCACGGTTATAAATATTTTGGGTCCCTGAGCACACGACATAAAAAAAAAAAAAAAAAAACACACCATTTAAGATTGTTGGCAGTGCTTAGAACAATTTCCAAGAAACACAGTGTGGACAATTTTTTTGTGGTTTCGGTTCAAATTGCAGAGCAAACGACAAATGGCGGGAGGTAATAAATTTGATCCAATATTTGCTTCCGTTTCGCATATTTTGTTGTTATTATGTTATGAACAACTTTCTTATCAATTACCACAAAAGCGAGCCAGGGCAATGACGGTACAATAAGGCGTGGGAGCAATTCAAGACGAGAACAACTACGGCCCTTTCAATGTCATCCACTTAGAGAGCATGGCACTTCCTCATTGGCTCGCGCGTAATGTCGACAACTTGGCAGTGTCATGGCATGGCATAGCCCTAGAGAGCTTGCAGTCCGACATTGTCCAAGACCTTGCGCGGAAGCGCAACGAGCCTATGTCCCTAGCCTTTAACCAAAGTGTCCAGGGAGTTATCCCAAAAGTGCTAAACTTGTTGGATTCTTGATTAGCCCACGTGGCACATTCGAATTGAACATAGATGACTGCCATTAACTGCAAGGGACACGTGGTGTCTTCGTGGCAAAAATTGTCGTTAACTGTGTGATGGTCACGGTTTATAAGTGTGAATCCCATTTTGCTTGGTCCCTAGGCATACAAACAATTAGAAACTCATTACACCATCAAGAAAAGTTTGCCAATGCTTAGAAAAAATTCAAAAATACAGCGTGATACATTGTTGGTGTCGGGCCAAATTTGTAGAGCTCAAAGTCAATGGCAGGAGGTATTATGCGATTCATCGTTGGTGTCAGGCCAAATTTGTTGTGAATGTTATAAGTTGAACAACATTTGGTATTAGAGCCAAAATGCCTCTGCCTTGCATATGAGGCTGTGTTAGAATTACTCAGTTTGCAAAGTTCACGTAAATTTTTGAGTGATTTTAAGTTTTTTAATTTGGAGTTTTTAATCAAAACTAAAGTTAGAAATCATTGGGTGATTGGATTTCTAACAATTTTGTGACTTAAGACATTGAATTTAATGCCTGAAAGGTGAAAATTCCAACAGGTCCAAAACCAAGTCATCAAAAGGGCAAAACAGGTCAACAGGACCCAGTTCGAGTGAAGAAGACGGCTTAAATGACATGTCGTTTGGCACTCTGGCCAGCCAAATGATGTGTCATTTGCTGTGGAAGGCTCGCCGTTCTTAGTTCAAAACGACAAGTTGTTTCAAGGGGTAGATAATTCCAAAAAAAAAAAAAAAGAAATTTTTTTAAGGCACATTTTTCCAAATTTGTTTATTTTGGGATTTACATAAAAACCTTGTTTTATGTTTTTTGTTTTGATATGCTAAAAATTATGTTGTTTTGTATGTATAATTCATTGTCCATTATGCATGCAATATTGCATTAAATAATTTTAGCATATTGAAAGTAATTTGTTTATTATGTGCTAAATTTGTTGTGTATAATTGATGTGCTAATTTATTGTTATATGTATAATTTGTGTTTTATTATACATATTATCAAGTTATGACATTTAGCATAAATTTAGATTTTGTTCATATTTTTATATTGCTTATAGAATATGCAATTTTGTATGAATAATCTAATGAACAAAATTAAATGTCTTAGTGATCTATATGATTTTGAATAATTAGAGCTTAGCCACAACATCTCTAATTATGCAAAATTATATATTAATTGGTCAAGAATCACATTTAGTTTAAGGACATTTATTGTAATTAGTTATACTTAATATAATAAACTTTGTCCCACATGAATTTTATTATATTGGTATGACTAATTGGGATAAAATATCAGATTATATTTTTTAATTTACCCACAGGAATTGGAAAAGGGAAAATGATTTGATAGTTTTATCATACAGTAAAATGAATCTAATTGAATTAGAACTTTAGCCCACAGGCAAGTTTTATGTCACTAGATTCTTGATTTTATGCATGATTTATATTGGTAAAGCATAATTTATGTCTATTAGTCTCAATATTTTAGATCATAAGCATGTTTGTTTTAATTATGCAGTCGTATAACCTGTGAATTTCTTTGATATTTGATGTAATATCCTTGAACTAAAGGGGGATAACTATAAGGTCTGGAAGGAGAGAATTCTCCTTCACTTAGGGTGGATGGATATTGACTATGTTGTTAGGAAAGATGAGCCCGTGATTACTGAAACCAACACTCAGGATGAGATTGCCCTTTATGAGCGTTAGGAGCGATCTAATCGCCTTAGCGTCATGTTCATAAAGACCAAAATCTCTACTGGCATCGTGGTTCCGTTGAACAGTATGACAAGTTCCGAGCATTACTAAAGGCCATTGATGAGCAGTTTGAAACTTCAGATAAGACACTTGCCAACACCCTAATCATGAGGTTCTCGTCCTTGAGGCTCACCAATGTGAGAGGTGTACGTGAACATATCATGGAGAAGAGGGACATAGCGGCTCAACTTAAGAATCTTGAGGTGGATATATTTGAGTCTTTTCTAGTGCACTACATTCTGAACATCCTTTCAAAGCCATATGGGCCCTTTAAAATTTCTTACAACACGCATAAAGACAAATGGTGAATCAATGAACCGCTGACCATGTGTACTCAAGAAGAAGGGCGGCTTATAATGGAAATGGATGAAACTGCACTGACAACGACCAAAGGAAAGAATTAGAATCAGGACCAGAATCAAGCCAAAGATAAGGGGAAAGGTATAATACCTTCCAAAGCTATCATTAAAAAGCAATCCAAGTGTTTTTTCTATAAAAAGAAGGGACACATGAAGAAAGATTGTGGCAAATTTCAGAGTTGGCTTAAGAAGAAAGGTAATCCAGACTCATTTTTTTGTCATGAATCTAATATGATTGATGTTGTTTATAACACATGGTGGATTGATTCTAGATCCACAATTCATATTACGAATACCTTACAGAGTACGCGAAATCTAAGGAAGCCAATGGGAAGTGAGCTAAGCATCTCTTCAGGAAACAAGATGCATCCACATGTTGAAGCCATAGGAATATGCACTTTAGTTTTAGGCAGTGGTTTTGCTTTAGAATTGGATAAGACATTTTATGTTTCAAACTTTTCTAGGAACTTAATTTATGTATCAAGACTTGTACCTTTAGGATATTCCTTTACTTTTTTAGAAAATTCCTTCAGTTTATTTTATAAATCTGATCTTGTTGGGAATGATATCTTGTCTGATGGTCTTTTCTCAATTAATTTGTAAAATGAACCAACTTATGCTACTATGGATGTTTAATCTGGCACCAAGCGCTGTGTTATAAATGAGGATTTTTCTATGTTGTGGCATTGGAGATTAGGACATATCTCCATTGAAAGAATCAAAAGGTTAGGAAATGACAGAGTACTCAGTACTTTGGATTTTACTGACTTCGAGGCTTGTGTGGGTTGCATTAAAGGAAAGCTAACCAACAAGTCTAAGAAAGGTGCCAAGAGGAGTTCAAAAATATTAGAGATCATACATTAGATATTTGTAGTCCAGACATAGACTCGTATGATTCGAAATATTCATCTCTTTCATAGATAATTACTCACGATACATGTATCTCGACTTGCTTCATACAAAGGACGAAGCATTAGACGCCTTTAAAATTTTCAAGGTTGAAGTAGAGAAACAATGCGGCAAGCAAATTAAGATTGTGAGAACAGATATAGGTGGAGAATATTATAGTAGATACATTGAGGATGGACAAGCTCAAGGTTCATTTATGAAGTTTCTTCAAGAGCATATGATAGTTGCTTAATACACCATGCCTAGTTCCCCAGATCAAAATGGTGTGGCAGAGAGAAGAATCCAAACATTAATGGATATGGTTAGGAGTATGCACAATAGCTCCAATTTTCCTAAGTCCTTGTGGACTGAAGCTCTTAAGACGGCTGTGTATATATTAAATTGAGTTCCCACCAAGGGTGTCCCAAAGACACCATTTGAGTTATGAAAAAGTTAGAAACTGAGTTTGCGACATATACGCATTTGGGGATGTCCGTCTGAAGTAAGAGTGTACAACCTATAAGAGAAGAAGCTAGATCCAAGGACCATTAGTAGGTATTTCGTTGGAATGTCGAAAAGTCCAAATGATATAGATTCTACTGTCCAACTCACCACACTAGATTTGTGGAGTCAAGGAACGCCAAGTTTCTTGAAAATGACTTGATTAATAGGAGCGATCAATTTCAGAACATAGTTTCTGAAAAAGATCATACTGAAGCTGGACCATCTACATTAGGTGATAGGTTGATTATTGTTCATAACACTCCTATAGTTCAACCGAGTGTTGTGCAACCAATCGTTGAAGTTTCACAAACTGTTGATAATAATCTAGAAGGTTAAATTGCTCAAGAACCATCAGAAACAGTTGAGCAACAAGTTGAACAATAGATTCCCTAAGAAAATGTTGAGTCAACATTAAGAGATCTACTAGAGAAAGAAAATTAACAATTTCTAGTGATTATGTTATGTATCTACAAGAATCGGACTACAACATTAGAGCCGAAAATGATCCCAAAACATTTTCACAAACCATGAGTTGCCAAGAATCAAAACTTTGGTATGATGCTATGAAGGATGAGATGGATTCTATGGCATCTAATGGAATCTAGGATCTTATCGAGTTGCCTGATGGTGCAAAAGCTATAGGATGTAAATGGGTCTATAAAATCAAGAAAGACTCATTAGGCAATATCAAAAGATATAAAGCAAGACTCGTCGCTAAATCGCTAAAGGGTTCATTCAGAAAGAAGGAATTGACTATAATGAGACCTTTTGTCCTACATCTAAGAAAGATTTTCTCCGCAGCATCTTGGCACTTGTTGCTTATTTTGACTTAGAGTAGCAATAAATGGATGTGAAAACAACATTTCTCAATGGTGAACCAGAGGAAGAGGTTTATATGAAATAACCAGAAGGATTCTCCTCTAGTAATGGTGAGCATTTGGTGTGTAAGCTTAAGAAATCCATATATGGGTTGAAGCAAGCCTCCCATCAATGACATTTAAAATTCCATGACGTGATCTTTTCATTTGAATTCGTAGAGAATATCATGGATCAATGTATATACCAGAAGGTTAGTGGGAGTAAAATTTGTTTCTTTGTCTTTTATGTGGATGACATTTTGCTTGCAACCAATGACAAGGATATGCTATATGAGGTTAAACAATTTCTCTCTAAAAACTTTGACATGAAGGATATAGGTGATGCATCCTTCGTTATAGGCATTAAGATACATAGAGACATATATAAAGGGATTTTGGGTTTGCCTCAAGAGACTTATATCAACAAAGTTTTAGAGAGATTTTGGATGAATAATTGTTCACCAAGTATAGCTCCCATTGTGAAGGGTAATAGATTTAATTTGAATTAGTGCCCTAAAATGACCTTGAAAGAGAATAGATGTGCAACATTCTATACACTTCAGCTGTTGAAAGCCTTATAAATGCTCAGGCTTGCACAAGACCTGACATTGCATTTGCTATAGGAATGTTGGGCAAATATCAGAGTAATCTAGGATCAGACCACTAGAAAGCTGCAAAGAAAGTGATGAGATACCTACAAGGAACCAAGGACTATATGCTTATGTACAGACGGACTAATAATGTGGAAGTCATTGGTTACTCTGACTTTGACTTTGCTGGCTGTATTGATTCACGGAAATCAACTACTGGATACATTTTCGTGCTAGTTGGTGGAGCTGTCTCATGGAGGAGTGCCAAGCAAACTTTGACTGCTACTTCCACTATGGAGGCCGAGTTCGTGTCTTGTTTTGAGGCTACCTCACATGGTGTGTGGATCAAGAGTTTCATTTATGGGCTTAGGATTATGAATTCTATCTCTAGGCCATTGAGAATATTTTATGACAATTCAGCTGCTGTTTTTATGACTAAAAACAACAAGAATGGTAGTCGAAGCAAACACATCGACATTAAGTATCTAGCCATAAGGGTGCGTATTAAGGATAAAGCAGTAGTCATTGAGCACATAAGCACTAAATTGATGATTGCTAATCCCTTGACTAAAGGCATGCCACCAGTAAAATTTAGGAATCATGTAGACAGAATAGGACTTAGTTCCCTTGTGTAATTTTGTTTTACTTTGTAATGAAACTTTATATTTATGATATTTTCTTATTTCAACTTCAGTTAAGTGCACAACTTTATTTCTGAGAAATTTCACTAAAGTTTGGACCTAAAATAAACATAAGGTTTGTTCATTAAATTACATGGGCAAATCTTGAGAGACAAGATATATTATAATACATGGAAGATAATACTCATCATTTAGAGGACCTATCGCCATGATTCATATATTTTGTTTCTTATTATAGCAGTTGATGGATGTATGGGCTAGGTGGGAGAATGTTGGATTCTTGATTGGCCCACGTGGCACGTTCGAATTGAACGTAGATAACAGCCATCAACTGCAAGGGACGCGTGACGTCTTCACAGCATAAATTGCCATTAACCGTGTGATGGTCACGGTTTATAAGTGTGAATCCCGTTTTGCTTGGTCCTTGGGCATACAAACAATTAGAAATTCATTACATCATCAAGAAAAGTTTGTCAGTGCTCAGAAAAAATTCAAAAATACAGCGTGATATATTGTCGGTGTCGGGGCGAATTTGTAGAGCACAAAGTGAATGGCAGGAGGTATTATGCGATTCCTTTACTTCCGCTTTTATGAACTCAATTTGTTGTGAATGGTATAAGTTGAATAACAAAACGAAATAAGATTCTTCAAGAACTATGCTCATCATGTGGCTATAAGCGACAGCTGCGGAGAAATGCTAAGGGAAATGTACCAAATCCCAGATAGAAGAGTTCACGTTATTCTCAACGGCGTTGATGAGGAAGACTTTGGGGTTGACATATTATTAGGGAAAATTACACTACATCATATGCTTACCAACTTGATTTTTTTAAAATAATATTTTAAGGTAAAAAATTATATAGTCATTTAAATAATTATTTCATGTATTATGTTACAAAAGATTATGATTTTAATTTTTGTTATTTGTAAAATATTTCTCAAGTCATTATTCAATATTCATGTTTTGCATTGTGTTTTAACCAATCATATTATAACCAATTCATCATAAATTATTGAAAAACTTTTAAACTATTTTTAACATATTTTAATATTTGAGTTTATTATATAAGTTGACAAAATATAAATATAATTGGTTAGTCTACATACGTCAAAATTAGACAATAAAGATCCAATTATATGTCTAACCCACGCTAAAATTAGGTCAAGGTTTCAGGTCCAAAATTGGCGTACCAAAAAACGCTAAAAAGTCCTTGGTGCAGCCGGCAGATTAGCGAGGGACAAAGGCCATCCTCTCCTACACGAAGCATTCTCAAGTCTCATGCAAAGAGATCAGACGTCTACCTCATTGTGGCTGGATCAGGCCCAAGGGAGAACCGGTACAAAGAAATTGGGCCCAACGTCATAGTGTTGGGCTCAATGAGCCCATCTGACCCTCAGAGGTTTCCACAACGCCATTGATATTTTCTTGAACCCGACTCTCAAGCCCCAGGGGCTGGACCTAACCTTGATGGAGGCCATGATGAGTGGGAAAGCGGTTATGGCGTCGAGGTTTGCGAGCATTAGAGGGGGTGTTGTGGTTGATGATTAGTTTGGGCTTCTGTTTGCGCAGAATGTGGAGTCCTTGTGGGAGGCTTTGGAACGGGCCGTGGGAGAAGGGCCCACAAGGCTGGCCCAGCCTGGGACAGCCTGCGGGGATTACGCGTCTTCCATGCTTACAGCGAGGAAGATGGCGTTGGCGTACGGGAGGTTGTTTCTTTGCATTAAAAATGCTACATTTGGTTCCCACCCATGGCCATAGATTATATACATCTATCTATGTATGATATATTTTATACACCCCTTTTACGTTTGAGTCACTTTTTTTTTTTTTGTTTAGAAAAAAAAAAAATCATTTCTACTGATCTCTCTCCCCCAAAATTCTTATAAATCAGTAGCTTGACGCAAGTGCTGTGCACGTGAATTTGTCGGTTTTTGTGTAATAATTTAGTGATAATTTTTTTTTTTAAAGATTATGATATTAATTATTTGTTTGATTTATTGACCAAAAGGAAAATGGAACAAATTGATACTATATTGGTTAGCACATGGTATATATTAAATTTTGTATTTAAGAGAGAGTTTAACTTCTGATAGTAATGTGAAGCTCTAATGTATTAGAATGTAAATAAAAAATATATTATAATACAATACCCTTACATATTGTAGTGTTGAATCTATTTTTTTAATACAAACCATTTTGTTAAATATCTTATATTAATAAATTGAAGTAGATACAAAATCAAGAAGTTTGCCAAAAAAAAAAAAAAAGAAGATAAATAGCTCTGAAGGACCCTAAATTTTTAATATTATGACAATTTAGTCATTGAATTAATTTAATGAGCTAAAATAGTCCCTAAACTTTTAATATTGTGACAATTTGTTTTTTGAACTTTTAACATTGTGACAATTTGGTCCTACAATTAATTTAATAGGCTTTAAAAGTCATTAAACTTTTAATATTGTGATAATATAGTCCTTGAGTTATTTTAATAGACTTAAATAGTGATGGCTGATACGGTGGCACCATAATGGCGTAGTGCTATAGTGTAGCTAGTCGGGTGAGATAACTGATGAGGCAGCTACAAAGTGGTTTTATTGCGAAAAGGGTGTAGCAAGGGGGTGACAATGAGGCTAGTGCTCTAGAGAGTAATGCCACAGGGTAAAGGCCACTATGATATTTTTCATTCAAATTTTAATAATTCAAGGGCACAGAGTGAAGGCTATTATGAAATTATAGGACTAATTTTACTATTTAAAATTAATTTAGGGATTATTTCTGCCTATTAAATTAGTTCTAAGACTAAATTGTCATAATATTAAAAGTTTAGGGACTATTTTAGCCTATTAAATTAATTTAAAAACTAAATTATCATAATGTTAAAGTTCAGGAGGAAGGAAGCCACTCGTAGAAATATTAGAAAATCATTAGAAGTGTTCAATCATAAATCAGAAATTAATGGTAGTTTGCTTTTCTAGACACCTCTAATTTTTTTCCCTTATTAATAGAAAAATTATTGTAAACCAATTTCTATTTTTTAAAGTTTTTTTTTTGAATCCCAAAATTGACTCGTAATATAATAATATTTAAGTTTGCAACAATAAGCCATTGAAGAGTAATAATATGACGGGCTGCCCAATGGTGTCTACAAACAATTTTATGTGCAATATATTATTAGGATCTAACCTATAGTTTTTTCTTAAGAAAAATAATATAAAACCTGTTGTAGCTTCACTCTCTTATAGAAGGTAGATCCTACTTAGAATGGGGTTGTAGCCTCACAAGGACAAATAATATTGCACTTTTCTTAATTATCCATTTTTTGTAAAAATATCTAATTGTTAGATAGTATCAGGACTAACTCAAGCCTTAAGCAAATTAAGCAATTGCCTAAGGCCCCCATTTAATTGTGGCCCTCAATTGAAGGCTTCTAATTAATTATATTTACTTTACATTAAATTAAAAAAAAAATAAAAGTTTGGAATTGCCATTTAGTTTTGGAGATTTCATTCATAAAAGTGGAAATTTTGTGCACACAAATAAGCTGCTTGAGGGGTTGTTTATTTTAAATACTTTTTGTACTCAATAAACTCAAATTTGAATTCGAGTATTAAGAATCCTTCGTATACATGTTTGTTTCCCACAAAATTTGAATCATTTGAGTATCAGGAATCTAAGTTTTTAAAATTCTGACTCTCCTAAAATTTTAATACTCAGATATCTCTCTTACAGTGAAAACTAAAATTTTCTCTCTTATATTTGAGGGAAAAAATCATAATTTCTTCATTCAATATCCAATTGATGTGATTCTTTTTCATTATATTTCTAGTGAATAGAGAAATTAATTAAGATCTATAGTATATATTTTTTAGGATCATTAACATTAAGCTTTTATTAAATTTGTTAATAAATCAAAAACTATTTTCACTACTTTTTCAAACACAAATTCTAATTTTATTCCATACTCAAATTAAAACTTAAATGCACATCTAAACGTCAATTTGGATAACAATTCAAATTACTAACTCAAATCAAATCATTAATTCGAATTCATTTACCAAACAGACTTTCAAGAAGAGATCGACCATTAGTTTATTTTAATATACATTAAATATCTTCTTGTATTTCAAATTGCTCTCTCATTCTGCTGTGCATAAGGCTAGCTCTTTTAGTTAATTTCACACCTTAATTCTTAATGTTGTTCTAAATTTGTTTATGAGCAGATTCGGCCTTTTTTTTTCTTTCATTTTAAACTTACTGACTCTTTTTTTATTCAGTGCAATAAACCTTTAAAAAGGACTCTGATTTTTTTTTTTAACCAATACACAGATGTTTTTTTAATCTACAATAAACCTTTTAAAAGACACTAATATTATTGTTTGAGATGTTTCACAGCAGCTACTTTGTTTCTTGTGATTCTATTTTGTGTTACGTTAATTATTAGGCTTTAGACCTTTTTTATTAGGAACAAGTATGTCTAACAAAAAGTATTGATCAAGATGTGACAAAATTAATTAAAAAAGGAAAATGATATTTGAGAATATGTATTTTTAATTGAAAATTTTCTATAAATGTCATCTTTTAAAACTTACTTTTTATAAATGTGCACATGTTTGTAAATTTTTATCCCACTAAACATTATTTAGCTACATAGATGAGTAAAAAAGAGGAAAAAAGAGTTGAGAGAGTGTTGTGATTTGTCTATTTGAACTAGTTGCAACACAAAAAAAATTATTCAACAACTCATACTAATTATTTCAAAAAAATAATATAAGTACTAGAGTGGTACAACTTTTTACATATATGACTTGAATAAATATATATTTTTAAAAGTATGACATAGCATATAGTTTTCTCCTTTTAATTTGAAAGAGCCTTTAAATATTTTCACAATCACAAAAAGCAGCTCAAGAAGTGAAGTTTTCATTCACACTTATAACTTGGCCTTAACTCCTGGCACAAATGTAAAATTTCCTCAACACTAAACTGGGTCTATTTTTTATTTTAAAATAACGTGATCATATTCTTACCTAAAGTCTGTTGTTCTTACAATTAGGATACAAATAAATAGTATTTCAGAATTCTAAATGCAAGGGGCATAAATCACTTCCCTACTATATCTTCCCCTCTCTCCAAAAAAATAAACTCTTTAAACTTGTAGATTGAAATAAAAGTACAAATAATTTCTCTGTACAATTTAATGCCTCGTACGTACTGATAGCTAGGTCGATCAGTACTTAAAATTATTCATCATAATGTGCTCAAATAGACAAACTACAAGCCATTATCTAGTAGAGTTGCGATGTACGGCGACGTTCATAATGGTCATAGGCATGCCTTGTTCTTAAGAATAACATCAAGCTAGAAATTAGCCCCAAGACCGACATACATCCCCACCACACAAAAGTTAAGAAATAACACTGCCTTCCCATGCATACTACCGAGTCAGTCACTATATCTCTTAGGCCAGAATTTCCTTTGGCATCATAGACTATGGCGGCAAGAAGGCCGTACACGAGTGAACCAATTGGGATGTTTGTGATGAGTATGTTGTGGTTTACGCTTACGCTGTTGGGCCCGAACAGCTCGGACGTTATGGAAACGGCGGCAGCGAATATGGAGCCCGAGCTCAGCCCGACTAGAGCGGTGCCGACGTGGAGCGCAATGACATTGCCCGATGCCGCGAGTAAGAAGAAGGCGAAAGGTGTTGGAACAAGGGCGATGGTCAACCATCCTGTTCTTGCAAAATAGAACTTCCTGCACAAGGTGTAAGATTTTTGTTTGAATATGGTGTTAATAATACTATGGATATGATGAACTGATCCAATTCTTACTTTTTATAGCAAGTCGGAATTATTATTATTTTTTCATTGGCAGTTGTTTTAAAGATTTTCATACAAATTAATAATAAAAGATAATAATAAAAGATTGTATTTATCAATAAAAAGAACAACTCAAAGTTGATATGAAAAGTAAAGGTTAGAGGTAATGTTTTTCAAACTATATTTTAAGACATGTTTGATACACTGTATTGTATGATATTATATTATATTGTATTATATTGTATTGTATTGTATTGTATTATAGACAGAAAATACAATGTAATGCAAAAACAAGTCCTTAATATGCATTCATAATTTTATAAGAAATGGATGATGATGTTACTTTTGCAAATGTTTCAAAAGATTTCTGGAAATGTTACGGAAGAAGAGGAGATTGTAAGAAAGGTCTTTTTGATTATTAAAAAAAAAAAGTTAGCAAATCATGTTTCTTTACTACTAGACCTTTTTTACTGGTAAATGGTGAATTTATTAAAATAGTAAAAGTTAGCGAATCAAGTATTTAAGTAAGAAACAACCACAAGGTACAAGTACTTCAAGGACATTATTCAAAGTAAGAGATATTTTTTTAGCATTATCTAAACAATCAGTAACCAATCTACTGGTTCGATAAAATAAAGGGTATCAGAATGTCAATCCAGGGAAAAACAAAAAAAAACAAAAAACAAAATAAAAGCAACAACATTTAAAAAAAAATTCAAAAATAATAATTTTACTTACGCGCGCAGGTAGTCTGGTGCAGCTGAAAGTAGCCGGCCGAAGAAGGAGAAGGAGGAATAAAGCGTGACGAGTGTCGTCGTTTTCGAGCTATGTCCAAGCGACTGCGCAATCTGTCCCAAATTGTTGCTGTAAACAAGCCCAATCGTACCTCCACAGAAATAAGCCACAAAGTAGAGCCAAAAATCCAACCTCCGAACTAGCACTTTAGCCGAGTGCTCTTCTCCAAGCATTGCCAACTTGTCTTTCTCCATCACTGTCTCACAACACCCTTCTCCAATTTTCCCACCACCATCAATGCTATTTTTTCGTGACCCCAATACACTCACACTCTCACTTAATAAAGGATGATCAACTCCTGATCCCTTCCCATTAACACTACGGGTTAGCTCCTTATGAAGCTCAAGATCATCCACGTCAACGAGAAGGAACTGCGAGCCGCTGTCCAGGCGGAAGCTTGAGTTCACGGCTTGGCGGAACCAATCGCGAGCGTAGACGATCCCTGGAATGCACAACGGGAAGACGAGGAGGAATACGGCACCGCCGCAGAGGAGACGGGCGGCCGAGACAGCATCGGATGATTTTGAGCTGAAGAGGAGAATGTAGAGGCCTGTGAAGACGGCTAAGACGTTGAGGATGAGGAAGATTAGGGAGTCGTGACGGACACCATCGGGCGGGAGGGGATCGAGGGAGGGCTGGCGGAGGATCGGGGTGAGGGCGGCGGCGGAGGCAAGGAGAGGAATGAGGGCGTTGAGGATGAGATACAAGGAACTGGATGAGGGGTTGATTGCGTTGGCGGTGAGGGTGTAGAGGGCGGCGCTTACGCCGTTGAAGCTTACCGTGAGTGATATGGCTAGGGGTTGGCTAGATGGAAAATTCTTAATGCAAAGAACGAAACAAACTGTGTTGAACCAACATATGCTGCAACCGGCCAGCAAGCAGAGCAGAAATACCTGAAACAAAGTTCCACAAAGTATAAATAAATAAATAAATAAGCACTTTACATATTGATAATTATATGATCAGATCCTCTTATGTCATATAATTCCTGTATGTAGTATATATGCGTCCACACTTCAAACACAATTTGAACTGTTTCGGAGTTTGACATGAAGGAACCATAAAAAGGGCGTAAATTTGGTTCTTTGCAACTTTTAGGTGCATCATTGTGAGATATATAGAGTTGTCAACGGGCCAGGTTGAGTGGACCGGCTCATGGCCTATCTCTTTAGGCTCAAGTCCGGTCTGACTCAAGATTCGGACCAAGCTGGACTAAAGATTTAAGCCCAAATTAAAATTGGGTCGAGCCAATTTAATTTGATAATTTTTTTAAAGTTCTTTTATAAAAATTTATGAGACCGGACTCGGCCATTGGCACATACGGCCTTCGAACTGCTCCTTTTTAATTAACCGGGCTATATTTTTCCTACAAAATACAATTACTATAGTAGTGTTAAATACTTTTACACATCTCAACATAGATGATGGCCAATAATATTGACTGATAAAATTAAAGAGAGTTTTCATAAATGTCAAGACTTACTTTTTATAAACATTACAGATGTTTTAGTGTAACATAACTTAAAAAAATAATAACTAATAATATGGCACAAATTTTTCAAGTGTTGAATAAATAAAAACTATGTTCAAAAGTGTGGCATAATATGTGATTTCCTCTAAAATTAATTAATAGGCCCTTTAAAATTCTAAAGCCTTGTATTTCCTTTTAAAGTGGAATTAAAGCCTTGTATTTGTTTCTTCACTTTGAGGGGCCTTGTGTTTGTTTCTAACTATCTTATTGTTAGAAAATGATGTAGAAAAGTACTTTAAAATACCATTTTAACCCTAAATTACATTCTTCAAAATACATTGAAAAATATATTTTTTTTAGTTTCAGAAATTCTCTTCAGTTCATAGGTAGTTGTATGCCTCGGTGATGATATCAAGTTTTTTTTTATTTCATATTGAATTTGTTATTATTCTCTTTCTAATATTGTGATATTATTGTTGTAATTTCTGTTTTATTGATGATATTATTCTAATTTTTGTTCGCTATTCTATGATATTTTTCTAACTTTAACCCTCACTTAATAGGACAAGGACAACAAGGGCATATTGTTTTTTTGATATGACATAATACTTGTAACTTGACTTTTTCATTGGCAACAACCAAAACGACCATCTACCATTCTAATGGCATGATAGCATAGGGACAACTAACGTTCTTCCTAGCTAGCAAGTAAAAGAACAAAACAAACAATATTAATGTAAAATCAAAAATCAATCTAGACAAGTTTTAAGAAGTCACCAAGAAAATCTGGTATTGCCGATCACTAGATAGGACATAAATAAGGCATTAGGCAATAATAGGTACATCTTATGTGTGAACGTAAATAAGGCACGCGGGACGTGCTACGAAGTTTCTTCTACATAGATTCGGCTCACATGCAGACACATGTTGATCTTCCTCCCTATGCCACTAGTTTAATAAATATTGCCACAGAATCATAGACTTTTTTTTTTAAAAGGGAAATTGTACTTTGTTATACTCTATCGATATGGAAGGAAAGGGGAAAAAAATCAATTGAAAGTGTATTTCAAAAGAGTTTCTCACGCACACACAAAGTGCATTTCCATTGCACAAATTTTAGGACGAGAAGAAAACTAGGGAAATTTCAAACACTCATTCATTTATTTATTTATTTATTTTTTGCAGAATTTCAAATAATAGTTTTAATATAGTTCTAATGTCCAGCAAATTCGGATTTTTTTATTTATTTTTTGTCTCCAGCAGAATCAGAATTTTCATCATTATATATTGGGCCATTTTTTGTCTCTTTAATAGGACATATTGCGTCGTTTTTATTCAGCTATAGGTCGTCGTCTTATCTTTAATGAGTTTTTTCTTCAACAAATATCTACCAGTTACATCCTCTCCTGGAAAAGGCCCTAAAAACATGACAGTTTGGGTGATGCAAGAATCCCATCAACAATTCATCATCTTTTTTTCAATTATTATTTTCATTTTTCATTTACACTCCTAGGCTTTTCAGTCCTCCCATTTTCTAGAGTTTGTGGTTGGTTTGGAGGAAAAAAAGAACTAATCAAACAAAAAAAATATTGTTAATCAGTTTTATGTAAGTCTGGTCATTTAATAATTTTTAAGAGAAACCAATGGCTACATTTGGCTCATGAGTTTAAATATAGTATCTGAAAAGAAGTTTAAATTTACTTGTAAAAAATATTGCAGCAGGAAAATTTTAATTATAGTTCAAACCTTCGAAACAAATAAATGTCATTTATAACAAGTGTTTAGCATGTTTAGTTAGTCTAAACTTGTAATTGATATAAATCTTGACATATATAATCATATTTAAGCGATCTTGTAAAATTAAAATGTTGTCTTAGAGCTTTTAACAAGTTAAAAATTACTTAAATCATAAATATGTAAAAAAAGCATGAGGGGTGTATATATATATATATATATATATATATATATATATATTTTAAAAAGTTATGAATGAATTGCGGTTGGTTTGGTCATTTTTGCGATTCAAAATACATAAAATTGCTAATCAAGCAATAAAATAGAACTTTCTAATGACTAAACCAAATCAACTAAAAATAAAAATCAATTAGTTTAGTTTGGTTTGGTTTGGTCTAATTTATTTTAGTCGGTTTTTTTTTGTGTTAAAAATATTTAAAAATTCATATAAAAATATTTATTAATACACTAGAAAAAATTATCCCAATCATAATTATGATTTCTCGTATGGTTTATTTTTGACGTGATCTGCCTATATCCATACATATATCTATATTTATGTCCTTAGTTTCTTTTTCTATTTGTTAAAGGCTCCTATATATTTTAATCTTTTATGCACTTTTTTAAAATAGGTTTTTGTTGCTCCTATCACGTAATTTTTACAAATATATCCCAAATTAATTAGTCTACCAAAAACAATTGTTTTCCTCAAACTTCTCTTTTTAAACTTTTTTACGCAACTGTTTCTATTATTATTTTCATATAAAAATTTCCTCTAATTTGTTTACAAAGGCAATTTTTCTTAAATATATCCTATCTAAATAACTTTTAATACATGGAATGATATAAGAAAAAAAAAACAAACTAATATTTAAAATTTTGACACATAAATAAAATCTGTAAAATTGTTTCCTACATGCATAGCATATGGCACTTAACTAGTTTTTAATTAAAGGTTTAAAATTGAAAAAAAAAAAGAGAAAAAGAACACGATGTGGAGTGGATTTCGTTTTCTTTTTTTTTTTTTGTCTATTTTTTAGGAGAAAGAGAGCGTTAGGCCAAAATCATAAAAGAATAAAAATAAATAGGTCAAAAATTGTTTGAAAATTTGTCTAAATTCTATTTTAATCAATAATAAATTACCTAAAATATCCCTAAATTAAAAACCTGATAATCTCTTCTTCTTCTTCTTTTTTTCCCTATCTTCTCGTGGGTTTTGCAGTTCCTCTCTCTCCAGAATCTCTCTCCTCCTCTCCTCTTCTCTCTCTCCTTCTCTCTCGACAACAAGGATGTCAGTTCTTATCTAGGAATTACGTCGCGATGCCGAGCAGAGATTTCGGCCACGAGGAGTTGCTCCTTCCTCTCACTTTCCATCTTTCTTCCATCAACCAACCTAACTTGAGATCTCGTGAAGCATCGGAATCGCAATCCTTGAATTCACTGTGTTAGCTCGTCCTCTTTGACCTTGCAATTCAGAGCACCACGAAAATTGACGCCTCATGTTTGTGCTTTGCAAAAAATCGTAATTGAGTTCTTGGATCGAACTTTTGGTGACGATTAGCGGTGCTCTTTTTGAGTTTTCAGTGTTAGGGTTTTGTAGAACGATGGTTCTTAGCACGGTGGGGTGGCTGTGTCAGAGGGATGAGTGGTGGTGTGTGGGGGGCGGCGGCGTTGGTAGGCCGCGACCATGGGAGGGAGAGAGTTTGAGGAAAGAAAACCTCATGGCAAAATAGGAAAACCGAAACTTTAAAATAAAAAATGACCTATTAATTAATAGTTTATAGTTTTTGTTTAAAATTTATGTTCTAACCAAATTTTTAAGTTTAAAAATTATTGTATCTGAAAGATTTAATTGTAATAATTTTTTTATTATAGTTGTTAAAAATTTTATATTGTTTATGACTGTAATTGATAAATTAAAAAAAAAGCGTCAAACATGCTTTTTATAAATATTAACATGTTGTTTGATAACGGTTTTTACTATATGATTTTTACCACAAACTTAATTATAAAGAGTGTAAAGCTCTTATATGTTATAATAATAATAAAAAATTATTATAATTTAAAGCTCTTATACATTATAATAAAAATGATTCTAATCAATAATCTCAGTCACTTTTTCAAACATCCTCTAGGAGTTATTTACTTTCTAACAAATTGAGCTGTTGGTTATTTGTCGTAATCTGCCTTACTTTTTCAAGTATAAAATAGCGTGTTAAGACGAGTAGGAAGATGATGTCAACACTGACCCCATCCAAAAGCAAAAGGTATAAAGACCATAGAAAATATGAAGTGAAGATTTCCCGGGGACGTGTTTGGCGAGCGAATTTTTTGATTTGGTTTAATGAGCCTTTAGAAAATATCTTCTTTTTTTTTGGTTGGAAAGCCTTTAGAAAATATTGTATTTCTCTTGCACAACTTTGCTAATTCAAACAAAGAAGCTCTCTTTGTTTCGAAAATAATTAGGAAGGGTTAGTTTACCACTACGTAAAGCCAACAAAAGAATTGAACAAAGACAAAAAGTTTAACGTTAAAAATTTGTGAATTCCTTTCAAAAAAAAAAGTATGTGAATTTTTTTTTTGTTATGACGCCGACAAATAAACAGGCGAGCCAGAAATAGGATTTTTCAATTCTTCTCTTAAATTTTCTCGTCAGGAAAGTTTACCATGTTTATAATACTTTATTATCACTTTATCTTCAAATATTAAAAAAAGACAAAAAAATTGTTTAAAAAAATACTGTGAACGCAAACGTGCACCAACCAAATTGCAAAGATGAATTGAAGCCAAATATGGAAACTGAAAAGGAAAAAAAAAAAAGTGGTTGACAATGAAAAATAACTAACTCATCTCTATTCCCACTTGTAATGAAAATATTATGAAATGAAACACCCAAAAATGGGAAAACCAAGCCAAACAAAATTAATAGGAAAACGTAATATGTAGCGATAGAAAGAGTTTATTAATTGGGAAACTTACCAGGAAATAAGGCAAGGAAATGATTTTTGTAATGACAAGCCATTGAATTCCATATCCAACGAAACCCATAAAAGCAGCCATGAAGAGAACAACATACAAAGGAAAGTACATCAAGGCCAAGCCCGACGACCACCCGAAGACCTTGCCCATGTCGGATGCCACGGCCAGATAGTTGAGCTGAACCTGCGATATCCCCAGCACCGACTTCAGCTTCGACGAGTACGCCGAGAAGTCGAAGTTGGTCCCGGTGAACGCCTGAATCCATATCGTCGCCACCAGAATCATCCACTTCCGTGACTGCCCCGCCATCACAGTGATAGTACGAATTATTCAGATTTAGTACTTTTAGCGGCGACAGTCGGGGGACCAATGATCAATCGCCGCCACAATCACGACGGCGATCGCGATGGTGATGGGGATGGGGGTGGAGTGGCTACAGAGGGTACTGCGTTTATGGGAAGGAAGAAGAACATCTCTACGCGGCTTCATTTATAAACGTTCACGAAAACATTATCTGAAGACTTCCCATACTCTCTTAATAATGACGATGATGTTATTCTTGTCATTAAGTCCTCTTTTCCGTTTGGAATTTTCTTTTTTTTTTCTTTTTTTTTTTTAATGTCATCCACTAAAATTTCGGGATTTATTGGCCGATAATTTTAAGGTATTTTGTACTTTGTATTTTTAAAATTTTTTAATTGTAGTGAATTGTTCTTAGATTTAATAAAATAACATTGGAAAGTCTTTTAAAATTGATTGCAACTAATAAAATTTAGACCGGAAAACCGTAGTACATGTTGCGATTTTTTAATTTGAAAGAAAATAAATAAATTTGATTACTTATGTCCCCTAAATTTTATAGTCATCACTTTACCTATTAAAAACTATCGTTTGCTCTTTAAATTTGAAATTAAATCGACATAATCCAATTGTTAGAACTTGCGTTAAAAACAAAGGAAAAATATTACATCACCGCACTTATCCTTATATTTTTTCCTTTTTTTTGAAGCACATGATTTTAATAAAGAGTTAAGTGGGATTAATTTAAAATTTTGAGAGTGACCTTAAAATGAGGAGAACGACCTTAAAGTTTAAAGCATAAATAAATAATTCATAAAATTTCAAATAAAGATGGGAGGCATGAGAACATTTGTTTATAAACTTTATCGTTCGTTCAATTTGGTAATGATATGTACGTAACTTTATAATTCAAAGAATAATTTACCACCAATACTCAAAAGGCCCAGAAGTCTTAAATTATTTCCTTTTTTTTAATGTATTATATTTTTCAGGAATCATATTGGGCTCTCTAAAGTTATAGCTTGCATAACTCCGTCATACGTTGCAAGCTCCGCGGCTAAAAATTGAAAACATATCATCACATATTTTTTTTTTTAAAAAAATGTCTCTATTTATGCAACACTTTAAAAAAAATTCATGCGACTCTTTTAAAAAAATTATCCACAATACCACGCATAATTTTTTTTTTTAAAATAATTAGCATGAGTTGTTTAGAATTGTTTTGCTAACTAATTTAAATAGACAAACTTTAACACTATCGTAACTCTTTCTTTCTTTTTCTCTCTCATCTATTATTTAGAAATTTAGACATTTAGGTTTTTAAACTCTTAATTTGTTGGCAAATTAATCTTTATTTTAGGAATTTGGACATTTAGATTTCAAAACTTTCAATTTGTTTACATTGCTAATCCTTATTTTAAGAATTTGGACATTTTTATCACCAAACTTTTAATATTTGTTGGCAGCATTAGTCCTATCTTTTTTTTTTTTGGGGGGGTAAAATGGCACACCATATGTCAAAAGCTCCTCAAAATCCCTCTTTTTTTTTTTTTTTTAAGTGTGGCACTTATTATGTTAATAATGATAATTAATGACAACAAAGTGATTAACTCTAAACCGAAAAAAAAGAAAAAAAGAAAATCACAAATATTATTGATCATATTGGGCATCTATTCTATTATATTTTGAATAAGTAAGTTGCATTGTACAATGGTATAATAATAGAACATTAACACAACATTTGGTTTTCCGATTATAAACTATCCAATTACATTTATATATTTTTTTATTATCCTATATTACATTAAAGATCTTAAGAAAATAAAAGTAGTAATTGAACTACTAATTTTTCTATTACATTTATTTAGTTACATTTAATTTGAAACATTCTTATCCAAAATATGGAATGAATATTTATGAAATTCTTGTTTTTTTTTTCGGTTTATAATTTTGTTGTCATTAACTATCATAATTAACTTTATTTTAGGCCATTTAAACATCATTTTTTGACAAGAAATAATAAGTTATACTTAAAAAAAAGAGCTTCGTAGGGACCTCGATGTTTAAATTCTTAAAATAAAAACTAAAAGTGCCAATGAAATTAAAGTTTGGGATCTGATTGTCCAAATTTTTAAAATAAGAACTGAGACGTTAACAGATTAATAGGATGTTTAGAAAATATGGTTAGAACTAATGGTTGAATCAATTTTAGTTAAAAACACTGTAGCATATGAGAGCCTTACACTATAACATTTTTTTTACTTTTTACAATAGCTGCTAAGAGCTTTACCGTCACTATTTATTAGTTAGAACCAATTAGTTTTAACGGAGAGCCAAACACCCTATAAGAGTTTGGAGACGTGAAAATCTGGTTCTTAAAGGGTTATTTTCATTTTTGTACCATGTATTTTTAGGTTATCAAAAAGTCATACATTGTATTTTAAACTTTAACACTCTTTTTTATTTATATTTTAAATTCACGTCAAATTCTTCCTTTTTTCATGTCAAAGTTTGATTTTGACTTTGTAAAATATTTTAATATACTTCATATTTTGAAAATTATAGCTTTGTCTCATCTTTAATATATTTTTCATTTTTTCTTTAATGGTGTTTACCAACAAATGATAAGAAAATGCATAGATTTAAAATTTGAAGATATAAATATGCCAAAGTTTAAAATACAAGGTGAAAGTTTTGACAACCTCAAGAGACTGTATATAAAAATAAAAATAACACTTCTCAACATAAGAACTTAAATGTCAAGTATAACTAAAATTTAAGAGCAAGCAACACAAAAATCTCCTTATAAGCAGTCCAACCCGTCAACTACAACTATAAATAATATAATGCTCTCAGTAGCTCTTACATGCTAGATTAGTTCTTAAATTTAGAACGAATATCTTAAACTTAGAAGAACGTATATTTCAAACGATTATAAAAAGAGAACGTTAACTAAATATGGGCCCCAGCTTCTTTTAAAGATCATGCCAGCTCTCTGAATTGTAAGCGTGGAGGTGTGCAAGTGAAAGCGGAGTCGTGCAAAATTGTGCGGAACGACCTTTTTTCCGGGGCCGTATTTTAATTGTCGAAATTAATTTTTTGTGTTGTGAAAATCCAACAGAGGAAAGAGCGTAGAACCGGCGGTCACGTGGCAGCATGTGGGAGGACCATCAGCATCCGAGGTTAACATATGGCAGGCATATGAGAACCGAGCGCAAGTTCATTGTAAAGTACCATATTCTCGTCTTCTCGTTTGGAAGGATGTTTTTTCTGTAAGTAACAGTGAATTGCGAAATTCTTGGTAGGGATGTTCCTCGTACAAGCACATGATTCTTGCCATGTTTTGAGGATTCCACGTCGAATTCATGCATAACAACAAATAATTAAGAACCTAACAATAACAGAGGAGGTAGATATTCAAGTCGTGAGGACGTCCTCTAAGGGACTCATCTTTTTAACAAGACTTTTTGGGAGCGATTACAATTTCATATATGTTTATTGGATTGTTATGGTAGATTTTTCAATAGGAAAGCAAATATTTTACACTTGTTTGACATTAGTTGGTTCTAACTAACTTTTTAATAAGTAATAGTATAAAACTCTCACATGCTATAGTAAAAGTAAAAAAAAAAAATTGATAAGCTCTCACATACTATAGTGTTTACAGTTCTAACCAATGATTCTAATCACCATGCCAAACACCCTAATAACTCAAGGAATAAATTCCCTTATATTCCTTTTAGAATGATAACATGGAGCGTTCATTGGTCGATCATTTCACGATCGAGCCTTTAGATGATATGCTACAGGTTGGACCTCAAATAGAACCGGTTTGAGTAGAGGTGGCAATAACCATGTTCGTGCCGTGTTCGTGTCGGCATGTTTATAGTACGACACATTTAGCCTAAATACGAACACGGCACGATTAATAAACGTGCTAGAAAAGCAAACACGAACACGACACGCCTATGGCACCCGTAACACGGCACGACACGATTAATATGATTATTAAATGTGCCGTGATGGGTTGTGTCACGCCCCGGAGTACGGGAGGTGACGTGGTGGATTAATTAAGTTAATTAAATAGAGATTTAGTTAAAGATTGAGTTTTAGAATTAGTTTTACAAATAAATATGTAATAATTTTAAAATCGTTTATTTAGAATGAACAATTATAATATTCAAACAAATAAAAAAAACAAAAAAAACAATTTAATATGGGGTGAAGTGAGTATGGGTCTCACTGGCTCACATATTGTGCACACACATGTAGTACTGACAATATTACAATACAACCACAGTCTAGAATAAAGAAAAGTTAAGTTCTTACATGCCTTGAATTTTTGTAATACAACCTACCCAAAATCTTCTATTGGTCGCAAGTCCGGTTAGCGGATCCTTCTCCGATCCTAAGCTGATATCCACCTATGGGGTAAGATTTTAAAACAAATAAAATGTGAGCGAAAGGCTCAGTAAGACTATAATTTGAAAATATTTAACTTTAAAGGAAATTTCATAAATCGAATAAAGACATAGAAAACGAATTAGAACAAGTAATTAAATAAATAGATGGAAATTTAATAAAAACCTTATCTTACCAAAACAATTTAAATAGGTCGACCAGAAAGAATACCATTTTCTTTTCCTAGTCAAACCATATGTAATTCACCACCGTAGTGGCCCAACTGGGTTTCGGGACCTGCCTTCAAGATCATTCACTACACGACCCGATCTCTGATATGGCATCATGCCCTAAAATATATACATATATCTTTTTATGATTATCAAAATCTCGTTTTACCAAATATGATCATTTACATTCATTATGAGGTTTATTATAAAAATCACCTCAATTCTACCATTTATGAAATCAATAAATAAAGATCCTTTTTCAACTAGTCATTGAAAACATTTTTGTTAAAAATTCCTTTGTGGCTAAAACATTTGAAACTAGCTACCAAGGAAGGGGTAGAAGTCCTACCTCAATACTCGTGCCGGTGTCCCACACCGTAATCCCGGTCTGCTATACGTTAGCTCTGCGGATCCACGCACAACCTTAAATACAAACTAGGTCTATTAGTATCTAACCCGAGATATCCTAGGTTATTAAATCATCTCATGGTGTCCTATTGTGCTACTTAGGTTTATAAAATCATTTTATAAAGTCGAAATTTCAATTAGGGTTCAAAACAGTGAAAACGGGTGAAAAATCACAAAATTTTACCATATCCGGTCGGCCTACCGGTTGCCCTGGTTCGACCGGCCGAACTATGCAGTTCGGCCTGCCGGAGGTCCAAGTCCAGTCGGTCGAAGTTTCCCAAGTTCGGCTTGCCGATCGGATGAATCCGGCCTGTCGATCGGATGAATCCGGCCTGCCGAACATATCAATTCGGCCTGCCGAAGATCAAGTTCGGCCTGCCGATCTGAGAAATTCTAAAAATTTCCACGCACGGGTCTTGGCCTCCTCGAGCCCAAATCTTCAAATCTAACATGTTTTCTCAGTTCTCAGGCATGGATAATGATCATAAACAATAGAAAAACATAATAGAACACTTTTTAATGGATTAAAACAAGTTTTAAACGAAATTTTTGGAAAAATCTGAAAATAGAGAAAAATGAAGAAAAATGAAAAATCTTGATTGAAATCTATTTTTGATGAAACAAAGTTTATATTCAAGTTAATCTAAGTTCATCTTACCTAGATTAAATGTTTTCTAAGCTTAGAAAAGCTTAGATTTCAAAATGCAAGAAAAATTAAAAAATTTAAAAAGTTTAGAAATTTTAAAATCTAACCTTGAATCGAAGCTTGAATCGAGTTTGTGGTTGCTTAATCACGTTCTCGAGCCTTTAATCCACAATCCCGAAGCTTGAAATCCTATTTTGTTTTAAAATTTTGAGAGAGAATGAGAAAGAGAGTGAATGACCGAGAGAGAGAGAGAGAGAGATGAGCAAGTGAGAGAGTGAGGAAGAGTGAGAGAGAGTGAGATTTATAAAGAGAAGGGAAGCAGTTTTCAATACCGCGTCCCGCATGTGGTTTTCCAAAATGGGACGTGTTGGTCATTTGATAAATTGTTTTGTTTCAAAATTTAAAATAACAATTAAAAATACTTAAGAATAATTAAAAATCACTGAAATAATCAAAAATATCATAAATTTAGAAATTTTACATAATGATCAAATTAAGCTTAAAATATTCATTATGACACACTAATTCACCATTCTACATATTAATAACATTAAATTAACTTCGGGGTGTTACAACTCTCCACCCCTAAAAGAAATTTCGTCCTCGAAATTTACAAGTCAATTCAAAAACAAAACAAATACGGATATAACTCCGGCATACTACACTCTAATTCCCAAGTGGCTTCATCAACCCCGTGATGTTGCCACACGACCTTAACTAACGAGATCTCACGATGACACAAACCAATCACTTTATGATCGATAATCTGGATCAGCACTTCTTCATATGTCGTGTCTTCTTGAAATTGTACGTTCTGGAACGAAACGATCTTATCCTGCTCTGGTGGACACTTCCAAAGCATCGACACATGAAATACGTCGTGAACATGCAAAAGTTTCAAAGGAAGGTTGAGTCGATAAGCAACCACACCAACACGTTGGGTGATCTCGAACGGTCTAACATATCTTGACGCGAGTTTTCCTTTCACTCCGAATCGCGAGATGCCTTTTGCGAGGTGATACCTTCAAGAGTACAAAGTCTCCAACCTCAAATTCCAAAGGTCGACGTCTTCTATCCGCGTAACTCTTCTGCCGACTCTGAGCTGCTTTCAGTCGATCCTAAATCATGACGATCTTCTCGTTGCTATCACGAATCTCATCCGGTCCAAGAATAATTCTATCTTCTGGTTCTGCCCAACACACTGGCGATCGACACAGTCGTCCATATAATGCTTCGAACGATGCCGTACCAATACTTGATTGATAGCTGTTGTTGTATGCAAACTCCACTAGATGCAAGTACTTCTTCCAGTTCCTGTCGAAGTCTAATGCACAAGCACGTAACATGTCTTCGAGAATTTGAATAACTCGCTCCGATTGCCCATCGGTCTGAGGATGAAATGTTGTGCTGAAGTTCAAATCTGTGCCCATAGCCTCTTGGAAGCTCCTCCAATATTTGGCATTAAACCTGGTATCCCTATCTGATGTGATGGACAGAGAAACTCCATGTAACCGCACTATGTTCTGCAGATACAATTCCTCGAGAATCCTCCTCGAACATGTCGATCTGAACGAGATGAAATGAGCTGACTTCGTCAATCTGTCGACCACGACCCAAATCGCATCATGTCGTTGCTCCGTTCTTGGCAATCCGGTAAGAAAATCTATCGTCATGTGTTCCCATTTCCACCCTGGAATAGGAAGTGGCTGAAGCTGACCTGTTGGCTTTTGATGCTCGACTTTCACTTGAAGACAAACCATACACTTGGCCACGTATTCTCGAATGTCCTTCTTCATACCTCTCCACTAATAGTGCCTCCTGAGATCACGGTACATCTTTGTACTCCTTGGATGAATAGCGAATTGAGACTTGTGAGCTTCGTCCATTACAGCCTTCGTTACTTCTGCAATTGCTGAAACTGCAAGATGCTCCCTGAAGTACAACGATCCATCTGCATGTATCCTCCATTCTTCAAACTTCTCGTTCTGAATTCGCGTCCAGATTCCCTGAAGATGCTGGTCCTGCCACTGATTCTATTTCACCATCTGAATAAGAGCTGGGGTCTCCTCCATGTGGTACACCAAAATACGATCGTAGTCTTCATGATACTATAGCCCGAACTCACTTACTGTCGCATTCCTTTTCCAATCTTCAAGAGCCAAACAAGCGAGAATTCCTGAAGATTGTTGGCTAAGCGTATCTGCGATGACATTAGCTTTCCTAGGATGATACTACAACGCGAAATCGTAATCCTCCGTGTATTATATCCATCTTCGCTGCCTCAAGTTCAAATCCCTCTGAGTAAACAAATACCTTAAACTCTTGTGGTCTGAGAAAACCTGAAATGTTACCCCAAACAAATAACATCTCCATATCTTCAACGCATGAATCACAGCTGCAAGCTCCAAATCGTGAGTAGGGTGATTCCGCTCGTGAAGTCGTAACTGTCTCGATCCATATGTTACTACTCATCCATGCGGCATCAATACGCACCCAAGTCTTGGTCCTGAAGCATCCGTATAAACCTCGTACGGCTTGTCACTACTAGGAATGATCAATACTAGGGTTGAGGTCAACCGATTCTTCAATTCCTAAAAAGCGAACTCACATTCTTCATTCCACTCGAACCTGACATTCTTCCTAATCAACCTCATCAATGGTGCTACTATCTTCGAAAAATCTTTCACAAATTTTCTATAGTATCCTGCAAGTCCCAAGAAGCTACGGATCTCTGCCACATTCCTCGGTCGTTTCCAATCCACTATGGCTTCTATCTTTGAGGGATCCACTGAGATACCATGCTCGGAAATAACATGACCTAGGAATTTGACCTCTGTTAAACAAAATTCACACTTTTCCTTCTTGGCATACAACTGGTGTTCTCGTAGAGTATAAAGCATGATCCTAAGATGTTGCTTATGCTCCTCCCAAGTCTTAGAATAAACCAAGATGTCGTCGATGAACACGATCACAAACTGATCCAAGTAAGGCCTGAATATCCTGTTCATCAAATCCATGAAAGCTGCCGGAGCGTTCGTCAATCCAAACAACATCACCAGAAATTTAAAATGTCCATACCGGGTCCTAAAAGCTGTCTTAGGAATGTCCTCTTCCTTAATCCTGAGCTGATGATATCCTGATCTCAAGTCTATATTCGAGAAGTACCGCGAGCCTCCCAACTGATCAAATAACTCGTCGATATTGGGCAGAGGATACTTGTTCTTCACTGTGACCCGATTCAATTGCCGATAATCTATGCATAACCTAAGAGTTCCATCATGTTTCTTTGCAAACAAAACCGGTGCTCCCCACAGTGATGTACTATTTCGAATGTATCCCTTATCAGCAAGTTCCTGAAGATGCTTCCTGAGTTCCTTCATTTCTGTCGATGCCATCTGGTAAAGTGTTGTAGAAATCGATGCTGTTCCTGGAAATAATTCAATACCAAATTTGATTTCCCGATGCGGTGGTAATCCTAGTAGCTCGTCGAGGAAGACATCCTCAAATTCATCTACTATTGGAATCACTACACGTCTTCTCGAAACACTGGGCTCTCCTTCCAAATTCGTGAAGATAGCGTAACAAACTGCGTTCGTCCGCCCTCCGAGACATGCCCTGACACGACGCTCACTCATTAACCAATCACCACCACCCTGGTAGGTGATTACCATTCCCCTGTCAGACACTAGGGTTACTTTCCTAAGTTGGCAGTCTACCATTGCATTATATCTAGACAACCAATCCATCCCTAGGATTACATCATAGGTTCTCATGGGGATTACAGTCAAATCACTTTTCAAAATCTCATCCTGGATCTTTATTTTACAAACTTTACAGACACTATTCACACACACCCGCCCTAAGGGTAAAGCTATAACTAAGGATTCGTCAAACTCTTCTATTTCTAATCCCAAGGCATATACAAATGAGCTTGAAATGAGAGAATGAATGGCACCAGTATCAAATAACACGTGTGCTAAAGACCGAGAAACCATGATCGTACCATCGACAACTGCGTTGCTAGTCTGGACATCTGAACTCCCTGATGTCATCATGTGAACCTATACTAGAGCTTTCCCTTTTCCTCTACTAACATTGCTGGATCTTGGGTTAGTTGGCTGATACTGCTGTGATGATGGCGACTGCACACTGGCTGTACTCGGCTCTCGGTACTGAGGGACGTTACGCTGAAAATTTTGTTATTGATGTCCTTGCACTAAATATGATAGTTGCTAAGGAGAGAACTGATGGAATAGAAGCTGAGGATACTGCTGTGGCTGAGGTAGAGTCTGAAGTTGGAGCTAACGACTAGCTCCTTCTTCGGTCTGAAATTCTAGGCGAGCACTCCTGATTGGGCAATTCCTCTTGATGTGTCCCGACTGCTGGCAAAAATGGCAATGAAAACTATAGGGATTGCTGCACCCACTGCTGGATGAACTGCTACTACCACTGTTCATGCCACCCTGCTTGTCCTTTCTCAGAGTTGGTTGACTGCTGACGCTCCTCCTGCCGCTCCTCTGTGGTCCTCCTGACGTCTTGGCTCTATTCTCACAGTACTGCGCGTAATCATTCTCTACTAATATCGCTGATGACACAAGCTCTCCAAAGTTCCTGAGTCGCAGGGCAACTATCTGTCGTCGAATAGGGGCTTTGAGTCCTTCCTGAAATTTGATGCACTTCTCATGCTCCGATGCTTCTGTAGATGGAGCAAACTTGACCAATTCATTAAACTTCACTTCATATTCCTAAACTGACATATCGCCCTGCTGCAACCTATAGAATTCTATCGCCTTTTGATCCCTGTATCCTTGCGGAAAGTAGCGATCATAGAACAGCTCCTCGAATCTATCCCAACTGATATTACCATTATTTTCCAGGCGCTTAGCTTGCTTCCACCAAGTATTAGCACCACCTTCAAATTTATATGCCGCAAATTCCACACGATACTCTGCTGGCACGCCAAGGGTATCCAGATGCTTCACGATCAAATCTAGCCAATATTCTACCACCTGCGGGTCCCCCTTTCCATCGAAGGTTGGTACAAATGCACGTCAAAATTTCTTAAAATACAAAGGCCGACGACTAGCCTCAGAATCATCAGGTCTTGCCCTAGCTGCCATCTGCCAAAATGCAGTAAACATAGCCCTCATCATGCCCTCATCATTCCCAAACTCGGCATCAGCTGTCGAACATCGTCTAGGTACCATTCTCTCACTTCTGAAAACAAAATTTGGACTGTCAGTGGTATTTCATTGTCGTACCTATGTGTGCACAATTTCCAAGGTTCATAACCTTAAGCTCTAATACCATTCTGTCACGCCCTGGAGTACGGGAGGTGACGTGGTGGATTAATTAAGTTAATTAAATAGAGATTTAGTTAAAGATTGAGTTTTAGAATTAGTTTTACAAATAAATATGTAATAATTTTAAAATCGTTTATTTAGAATGAACAATTATAATATTCAAATAAATAAAGAGAACAATAAAAACAATTTAATATGGGGTGAAGTGAGTATGGGTCCCACTGGCCCACATATTGTGCACACACATGTAGTACTGATAATATTATAATACAACCACAGTCTAGAATAAAAGAAAAGTTAAGTTCTTACATACCTTGAATTTTTGTAATACAACCTACCCAAAATCTTCTATTGGTCGCAAGTCCTGTTAGCAGACCCTTCTCCGATCCTAAGCTGATATCCACCTATGGGGTAAGATTTTAAAACAAATAAAATGTAAGCGAAAGGCTCAGTAGGACTATAATTTGAAAATATTTAACTTTAAAGGAAATTTCATAAATCGAATAAAGACATAGAAAACGAATTAGAACAAGTAATTAAATAAATAGATGGAAATTTAATAAAAACCTTATCTTACCAAAACAATTTAAATAGGTTGACCAGAAAGAATACCATTTTCTTTTCTTGGGTAAACCATATGTAATTCACCATTGTAGTGGCCCAATTGGGTTTCGGGACCTGCCCCCAAGGTCGTTCACTACACGACCTGATCTCTAATATGGCATCATGCCCTAAAATATATACATATATCTTTTCATGATTATCAAAATCTTGTTGTACCATATATGATCATTTACATTCATTATGAGGTTTATTATAAAAATCACCTCAATTCTACCATTTATGAAATCAGTAAATAAAGATCCTTTTTCAACTTGCCATTGAAAACATTTTTGTGAAAAATTCCTTTGTGGCTAAAACATTTGAAACTAGCTACCAAGAAAGGGGTAGAAGTCCTATCTCAATACTCGTGCCGGTGTCCCACACCGTAATCCCGGTCTGCTATACGTTAGCTCCGCGGATCTACGTACAACCTTAAATACAAACTAGGTCTATTAGTATCTAACCCGAGATATCCTAGGTTATTAAATCATCTCATGGTGTCCTAATGTGCCACTTAGGTTTATAAAATCATTTTATAAAGTCGAAATTTCAATCAGGGTTCAAAACAGTGAAAACGGGTGAAAAATTAGAAAATTTACCATATCCGATCGGCCTATCGGTTGCCCTAGTTCGGCTGGTCAAACTATGCAGTTTGGCCTGCCGGAGGTCCAAGTCCGGTCGGCCGAAGTTTTCCAAGTTTGGCCTGCCGATTGGATGAATCCGGCCTACCGAACATATCAATTCGGCCTGCCGAAGATCAAGTTCGGCCTGTCGATCTGGGAAATTCTAAAAATTTCCACGCACGGGTCTTGGCCTCCTCAAGCCCAAATCTTCAAATCTAACCTGTTTTCTCAGTTCTCAAGCATGGATAATGATCATAAACAATAGAAAAACATAGTAGAACACTTTTTAATGGATTAAAACAAGTTTTAAACGAAATTTTTGAAAAAATCCAAAAATAGAGAAAAATAAAGAAAAATAAAAAATCTTGAATCAAATCCGTTTTTGATGAAACAAAGTTTATATTCAAATTAATCTAAGTTCATCTAACCTAGATTGAAGGTTTTCTAAGCTTAGAAAAGCTTAGATTTCAAAATGCAAGAAAAATTAAAAAATTTTAAAAGTTTAGAAATTTTAAAATCTAACCTTGAATCGAAGCTTGAATCGAGTTTGTGGTTGCTCAATCACGTTCCCGAGCCTTCAATCCACAATCCCGAAGCTTGAAATCTGATTTTGTTTCAAAATTTTGAGAGAGAATGAGAGAGAGAGTGAATGACCGAGAGAGAGAGAGAGAGAGATGAGCGAGTGAGAGAGTGAGGAAGAGTGAGAGAGAGTGAGACTTATAAAGAGAAGGGAAGCAGTTTTCAATACCGCGTCCCGCACATGGTTTTCCAAAATGGGACGTGTTGGTCATTTGACAAATTGTTTTGTTTCAAAATTTAAAATAACAATTAAAAATACTTAA
>CAMOHE010052459.1:0-14148 GCA_946598075.1 Artocarpus hirsutus | reverse complement strand
CACAGCATGACCATCTCAACAAATTAAGGGTAGCTTTTAGGACGTTTTTAAGAAAGCACTATTCAATACTATTGTACGCCTTTTGCACCATTCAATATGAGAATGTAAACGTAAAATAAAATTTTAGAATGATAAAATCTCATTTTTACACTTACATGTGGACCATGTGCAAATCACATGGGCTTAATTATATCTATTTGAACCGAAAATCAAAAAACAGGAGATAAAATGAAGAGCTTTGAAAGTTCAATTATAGAATATATATGCGGAATGGTTATATGAAAAATACATGTGGAAAATGAATGCAACTGTAAAATTCAATGCTATCAATAAAAATAAAAAATTTCCCGCTTATATGTTTGAATTTTCCAACTTATGGCATGGTAGACTATGACATATTAATTATGATATATTGCATAAAATAATTGACTTGGATCACATACCTACGTTTCATATTAATTTCAAACATAAAAGTGAAACTTGTGTAGAGGTAAAATTAACAAAGTCATCATTTCAAACAATTGAAAAGAATACAGAACCACTTGATCTAATTCATAGTAATGTATTTGACTTTAAATTTGTTCAAACCAAAGGTGGTAATAAGTATTTTGTCACTTTCATCGATAATAGCATGAAATATTGTTATGTGTATTTGCCAAAAAGCAAAGACAAAGCTATAGAAAAGTTTGCCTTCTATAAGCAAGAAATTGAGAATTAACTTAATAAAAGGATTAAGATGGTAATAAGTGACTATGGTGGTAAATATGTAGAACCATTTAGTAAATTTTGAGCACAACATGGTATTATTCACAATGTCATATCACCTAATTCTCCTCAGTCAAGTGGTGTGGCTAAACGCAAGAATTGCACCTTGAAGGATATGATGAATGAGACATCAATAAGTTCTAGGTTGCAATAAAGCATGTGGGGGGAAAGGCATTTTGTCGACTAACTACATTTTAAATAAGATTCCCTCAAAGAAGGTAGATAAAACACCTTATGAATTGTGGAAAGGAAGGAAGCCTTCCTACAAATACTTGAAAGTTTGTGGGTGGCTTGCCAAAGTAATGGTACCCACGCCAAATATGATGAGAATAGGTCTTAAAATAGTTGATTGCATTTTTAGTGGCTATGCATATAATAGTAGTGCATATAAGTTCCTTGTGCATGAGTCTGAAAAACCTTGACATTCACAAAAACACAATAATAAAGTCTAGAAATGCATTGTTCTTTGAACATGTATTTTCTTGTAAATCCAAAGGGGATGGACCAAGTTCATCAAAACGAATGTTTGAGACTATTGAAGAAGATAATCTTAACAAAATAATGAGATTGAGGATATGATAGAAGAGACTAGATGAAGCAAAAAGGCAAGGACAGAAAAGTCCTTTGGGCTAGATTTTTTGACCTATATGTTAGAAGTTGAACCTTAAACATATAAAGAAGCTGTAAACTCAAATGAGGGTCCTTTATGAAATGCAATTGTAAAGAGCCAGATTGATTCCATCACACAGAATCATATTTGGGAGTTAGTGGTTCTTCCTCCAGGAAGTAAACCACTAGGTTCTAAGTGGATTTTCAAATGAAAAATGAAGGTAGATTGAACAATTGACAAGTATAAGACTAGGCTTGTAATTAAAGGTTACAAACAATGAAAAGACCTTAATTACTTTGATACCAATTCTCCCATGATGAGAATAACCTCTATAAGGATGATACTAGCAATTGCCGCACCGCGAGGCCTTAAAGTTCATCAAATGGATGTGAAGGCAACCTTTCTTAATGGAGATCTTGAAGAAGAAATCTAGATGGAGCAACCTAAAGGCTGTCTAGCTCCATGACAGAAAAAAGAAAGTATATTAACTAATGAAGTCCTTATTCAAACTTACAATGGCATGAGAAATTTGACAGTGTCATAATGATAAATGGGTTTAAAATCAATGAGTGTGATAAGTGTATTTATGTCAAAAGTATAAAAGATGGATATGTTATTCTCTATCTTCATGTAGATGACATGGTAATTGTGGGTAGCAATGATTGGGTGATTAAATCTACCAAAGGTATTTTGAACTCGGGATTTGACATGAAAGACATAGGACTAGTTCATCATCAAAATCACAAGGTCACTTGATGATCTCATATGGAGTTAGTCACACTATGTGGACAAGATACTGGATAAATCTAGCAAGGATGATTCAAGTATAGTCAGAACTTTGATTAATTTGTGTCAACATCTGTCCAAGAATAGAGGAGAAAGTGCAAATGGAGTGTGCTAGAGTCACAGGCAGTCTAATATACTTGATGAGCTTTATGAAACTATACATTTCCTACATTGTGAGTAGTTTGAGCAGATTCATGAGTAACTCGGGAGCTGACCAATGAAAAGCAATTGTTAGAGTACTCAAGTTATTACGATATACTCGTGACTATAGACTGCAATATAATAGAGATCGTGTGTTTTAGAGGGATACTCTAACACAAGCTGGATATCTGATATAAAAGATTCTAAAGCCACCAATGGATATGTATTCACTTTGGGAGATGTAGCTGTGTCATGAAAATCCTCTAAGTAGATAGTATTGTGAATTTGTAGCATTGGATAAATGTGGCAAAAAGGCTGAATGACTACGATATTTCTTGGATGATATTCCCAAATGGCCAAAACCTATGCCTTGTAATATGCATACACTATGATAGCCAATCTGCTATTAGAAGAGGACAAAATACCATGTCAACGGTAAGTCAAGACACATATGTCGTCGACACAATACCTTAGACAATTGATCTCAGCTTATGTTATGATCATTGACTATGTAAAGTCAAAGAGAATATTGCGGACCTATTAACTAAAAATTTGAATATAGATCAAGTTGACAAAACAACGAAAGGAATGGGTCTTAAACCTATGAAAGAATAGGCCGAAGCAGTGAAAAGCTAACCTAGTTGACTGGAGATCCTAAGATCTAGGTTCAATGGGATAACAAAATTGTATAAACTGAGTCGGATCACTGTAGGGGTAGCCCATTCCTATGATGAAAATAGTGATACTTGTACGAGTAAGATTAAAAGATTGCTCTTAATGATTCTTATGTTTCAGATGCATTGGGAATTCGAGCTGAGTAATAAGGGTTACTCTTAAATAAGAAAATACCTACATGAGAGATAAGAGGGACCACTACAAAAGAGAATTACTAGGGCTCAAATTCTTTAGAAACTTTAATAAAACCAGATATATGTTCACAACCAACATAAGCATGACCATGAGAAATGAAAACTGTGTCAGGAAGATATCTATATGAGATATAGTTCAAGGACATTCCATCTACTAGTCAGCCAGTAAAGTAGATATTTTCTCAGAAGAAAAGGTTCAAGGGTTAATGCCTACATATTTTATGCAGATATTTGCTATAGAACTCTATCACTGAATTAGCTCTTTGTTTTCCCTCATTGTTATTTAATTTTTATTCATATGGGGATTGTTGGAAATAGCTTAATAATTCATTATCTAGGAACCATTTTGAGGTCCAAATTAGAGCAGGATCACTTCAAAAACAACGAGAAGGACGACATCGCATATTCATCTGCTCAAAATGGTTATTGGGTGAATGATAAATTGATGATCAAAATATGACCATTGGAACAGTTTTTTTTTGGAAAAATTGCTAGAAATTGGAAGTCCTATATTTCTTAGGCAACTTGCTTTGGTGGAGTTTGTATGAGTTTGCACTTTTGGTCTTGGGAAGAACAAGTACCTAAGAGGCTTTCTCACGTGCATGGGAGTGCAAATCATCGTCCTATTGCATTAGGGGTCCAATGTACACACTCTCACGATGTGGGTGACGCGAATGTCGCTCTGTTGGGCCTGCCCTTGTGTGTGCTTCATCTTGCAAATTTTTTATTTTGATTTTCAATTTAAACTCAAATTTACTTTTACATTAAAATCAAAATATAAATAGACATTGTTGGGTGTTAAAGATGAATATAATTTGGACATTAGTGCACGATCAATAGCTGAATCTGGACATGATAGTGGGCAGGTTAAAGCTTAATATCAAACGTTGTAACCTTTGGATTGAAGTATTGTTATTCAAGAAATAATTTGGATTGAACCTTCATTAATTTCAAGTTTGTAACACACCCCATGACAGCCTATATAAAGAGGTTATCCTCAACACATTTCTACATACCAATTCAGAAATTCTTTCTGTTTCTTTCTTGCAATTGTTAGGCTTAAGTTTTCTTAGAGTTTAGGTGCTCTGGTGATGGAGTGAAGGTGTGATTTCAAGTTTGCCAGAATAGTACTTGTAGTACCGTAGTCTTGCTCAATCATCATTGTATCTTGGGAGACAAATACTCATTGTGATCTCAAGCACTTATGGAGAAAGCAGATCTATTTTAAGGAAAGTGTGTCCATTACGCGCCTCAATGTCCATTTTCTTCAAGTGTTTGATTCAGTTTAAGATTGAAAGTTTCATTATAATTATTTCTCCTTCTTGTATAGTATTTTGTTAATATTAACCTTGTTCATTTCTCCTTATTTTATGCAACTTTGCTAAAGATATTTGGAGAAGAGGAACAAAGTAAACATATTTTTGAAAATAAATTCTGAAGTTTTGCATGATGTTAAGGTATGTAGAATCCTACTTAGAGCTGTTAAAACTTTGCACAATTTTTATTATTTATATTTTAAAGCATTCACTGATTTTGTTTTAATGAAAGCATTATTGACAAAATAAAACAAGAATTCTAGCTAATGACTATTTAAAAGTAACGGCAAACTTAACCTCGATAACTATCATACGTACTAGAAATAACCATCATATTTACAATTGGTTATAATGATTATTGATATGATTACTTGAGGTCATTGTTATACAACTTCATCATGTTACTCACAATTTTATCGTTGATATAAAAATGCATAATACCACATTAGCTTAACAAAGGTACACCAATCAGTCCAATGTAACCCCATTTATCCGCAAGGTAATCATAACAATGCCTATAGCAATGATCTTCATTTGAACAAGTTGTAGCTTCCTCCTAGGGTATTAAGATGCACAACACAACATGGTTTATGGGTGCTAATGCTTAAAGAGTAACTCTTTTTATTATTATTTTTTTTTAACTCTAAGGTGAGTAATCTTAAAAAAAGTTGGGTTGAGTTTCTGAGGGAATCAATTGGTCAAACTTGTTTCAATTTGAATTGTTAAATATCACGTAGATTTGCTCTGCAAGTATTATTAAGTTCGAAAAATATCATTTTGTTTTTTTAGTTAGTAATTGTTATTATTAATTATGGTAATTAACATCAAGACTTGTATAGAAATAGCAAGACTAAGATTAATTTTGACAATATTCATGCGATGGAGCAATTACTACTAAAGTACTAGAGTTAAAAATGAAAGTCCTAAAGAATTGAAGAGGGCTCATGAAATTTTAGTTAGCTTTTCGAATAAAATAAAGAATGGAAATAAAATTAAAACCTTTTATTTTGTTTGTTTTTGTTTTACAAATTAATTAGAGGGCTTGTATAAAAAATCAAAATAATAATAGTAAGAAGAGGCACTTTTTCTGCACATAAGAGAGGGACTGATAGATATGGCCGCCTCATTTGCTGGCGTTACATTACTAGTGTACTGGACGTTGGCCTAATTTTCTCTTTGATTCTTTGTGGTCTGCTTAAAAACTTAAGCCTGTTTGGGATGACTTTTTAGAATTTGTTTTTAGTTTCTTGAGTTTAAAAATTGATAAATTGTTTAGATGATTTGTCAAAAATGTTCTTACTCTTTAGAAATACTTTATATCAAAATCACAAAATATGACTTTCAAAAAATCACTTTTAAAATATACTTTTAAATTTATACTAAAGTATTAATAATACGCTATAACCTTAAAATAATATTTTTTTTGTAATTTTAAAAAAATTTGAAACCATATCTACCTGTTAAAACTTTTTTAAAAATATACTTACAAATATCTAAAAAAAAGATTAACTTTTACTATTTTTTTCTACTAATTATTTCTTTTAAGGGGTTAATTCGAAAAAAAGGCCAAAAAAAAAAAATTCAAATTAAAGAAATGACTTCTTTTTTTTTGAATTAAAAAGAGGTTTTTTTTCTGAGCACTAAAACTGCTCTAGTTTTTTTTACAAAAAAGAGAAAAATGACTGTATCGGAGAAAGGAACCTAAATATGGTGGCAAAAAAAAAAAAAGAACTAAAACTGTTTTAATACCCATAAAGCTAATTTTTTAATGCTTAAAAAACAAAAAAAAAAAGGAGACCATTTTTCAAATTTTTTCCCCCCAAAAATCTCTTTATAAAAATCTCCCTCCAAACGCCCTAAAGTTAAAATAAAAGTTGAATAAAAAACGCGTGAACTTTATGTGTGTTGTGCAATTGAAAGTAAAAGGCAACAACAACCTCTGACGCTAGTAAGACCAGAAACTCAACTCAAAACCCAGAAAGAAACAATGCTGGAGTGTGTGAAATTAGCGGCAATGCAGCTGCAATGCGCAAATGTACTTAGTCATTTGTGCTTTTCTTTTTTTCTCTGGGGAAAACTCTTGTTTGTTTGTTTGATTGATTGCTAGGTTTCTTTTTTTTTTTTTCATTGCAGCTAGGGAGTTGGCCTCCAAGGGAACGAGTGATGAGATCTCGAGCCGTTCCGGTTTCGGTTTTGGCGATGGCTTCAACCGATTTTGACTCTTCTTTCAATCTCATTCCTGCTGCACCCATTTTTCTCCCTCAAGGTCCTTGGTCTCAGGTTATTAAGTTTTCCATTTTTTTAGTCTACTTTTCTTGTTTGTTTTGGGATTAAAATTCATCATCATCTATTACTATTAAGATGGGGATGTTTATCTGTCTAGTATTTTTATTTGAACTATAACTCTTTATTGAGACGATTTGATTGATTAGTCAGTAAATAAGCTTCTGGGTAGGAGGTAGAAGCAAAAGGGAATAGGAGTGAGAGGCTCAGTGAATGGATTATGACTTAGGGGCCGTTTGGCAATAAAGAATCAAAGTCCATTTCGAACCATTGACTTGACATTTTGAACCAATATGCAAACCCCCCCATTTTATAACATTTTGAACCATTTTTCAGACCGCCCTTTTGAAATCACACATTTCAAACAAAAAAAAGTTCAAACCACCACGTTTTAGATCAACAAACCAAACAGACCCTATATGGTTGTTTGGTAGAGAAGGGATTAGGGAAGTGAATGAATTAGGTGAGGGATTCAAAAGTCTAGTATTGAACACAAATTTGTTCCTTTTCTGATGTTGGAATGATTGGGGGAGAGTATCCATACAGCCATATACCAAAAACAATAAAAGATAGGTCCTTCCCTTTCTATACATTTTTTTAACTTAGGTTACATTTTATTTTTTTTCTCTTTCCCTATTACCAAATACATCCTTAAATCTTGAAATTTCAAACGTGTATTAAAAAAAAAAATAACAGAGTTACAAATAGTTCTTTCTTTTATTTATTCTGGCTTTTGTTGCATCATGTAGATTCCAGGTGGTGTTACAGCAGCACAAGGATTCAAAGCTGCAGGCATATATGGCGGATTACGCGCCGTTGGACAGAAGCCTGATCTCGCACTTGTCACCTGCGATGTCGATGCCGTCTCTGCTGGTTTGCCTTTTGCTTCCCCTTTGCTTAATCAGGGCATTATTTATACTCTCCGTGTGTTTGTGTCTTGATTCTACTATTTACTCCTCCAAATTGTTTTAGGAGCTTTTACTACAAATGCGGTTGCAGCTGCACCTGTGTTATATTGCAAAAATGCCTTGGCATTTTCTGAAACGGTATGCTTAAGCATCATCCTTCTCCTCCCAATTTTTGCATCTTAAATAACGTTTTATTTATTAGTATTATTGAAGGTTGGATTTTGCCCTTGCTTTAAATTAGCCCCTCAAACTTTAAAAAGTGTTAGCCCCTGAACTTCTATTTGTGTTAGTATACCCTTCCTGTTGCTGGATTGTTAAGAATGACTGTTAAATGATTTTGTTGTATGACAAATCAAAAAATTCTTATTTTAGCATTGCCCTTCCCGTCAATGAATTATATTATGATTAGCAGGAATGCTTTGACCTTTTTGGAAATGGTATGATTAAGGACCATCCTTCTTCTCCAATTTTTTCAGTCTTACATAAAGTTCTTTTAATATTTTTTGTAACTATCAATTTATGTCTCTGTTCTAAAACTCTTTTAGGCACGTGCTGTTCTGATAAACGCTGGTCAGGCCAATGCTGCGACGGTAACATGTTATTATATGGTGTTACTCTGAGAGTTTGGTATTTTGTGGCTTAGACGTGTTCCCTTGATGTCCCAGGGTGATGCAGGCTATCAAGATGTCATAGAATGTGCTAACGCCCTTGCTAAGGTATGTGCTACTTGTGCTGTCTTGTTAAGCTCACCTGGATGGTTATCATGACATTTGCAAATATTTCATTGCAGCTACTCAAGATGGGGCCTGAGGAAGTTCTGATTGAATCTACTGGTTTGATTGGCCAAAGGATTAAAAAGGTGGTTAAGTTTATTTTCTATTTAATATGTTTTAATTTTTGAGTAGACTGCTAGAAATATTTGACGCTTGTTTGTTGTCCAGTTAATTTGTTTATGCCGTTTGCTTCATACATGCACTGTTCTTTTGCAGGGAGCACTTCTAGAATCTCTTCCCAAATTGGTTAGTTCACTTTCAACGTCGATTCAGGGGTAACTCCTTTTATTTGTGAACTCAGCTCATCTACTGACATCCTTTCCTGTTCCTTTACTTGTTTATTATCATTTTAACTCATTATTTTTGCTGATTTTATTTATTCCCTGCAGTTCTTTCAATTTTTTGTCATAACCACAGCTCTTTTATGGAAGGGGTTGTAGCTTTTATTATCCTTACATTAGGAGATTTTCTTTCTTGTTACACTTGTCTTTTGAAACTCTTAAATGCCCTCTTTTTCTTTTTTTTTTTTTTTTTTTTTTTGCTTTCAGGGCTGATGCTGCAGCAGTTGCAATCACCACAACTGACCTCGTTAGCAAGAGTGTGGCTGTAGAAACTCAGGTGTTCATGAGCCCCCACCCCTAATTTTACCTGTGTCATGATTTTGGATTCTCTTTTTTGTTTTTTGTTTTTGTTTTTTTGTTTTTTGTTAATCATTTGTTCCAAATTGAAAGAACTTGAGCCCTACGAAGTGCAATTCTTTAAAGTTATTAGTTCTCAAAATTCTGTGAACTAAACAGGTCTAAGTTTGGTGAATTGCTCAGGTTGGAGGAGCAACTGTAACAGTTGGGGGAATGGCAAAAGGTTCTGGGATGATTCATCCCAACATGGCTACCATGCTTGGTGTATGTATCTTCTGATACTTTATTGGTTCTTTCGAAATGCTTTTACTTGTAGTCCACTTTTATTGTACATGATATTGGTCCAGGTGATTACAACTGATGCCATGGTTACCAGTGATGTTTGGCGAAAAATGGTTCAGATTGCAGTAAACCAAAGCTTCAATCAGATAACCGTATGTCAAACCATTGCTTTTTATCCAATTCATTTCTGGAAAATTTCTGGTTTCTGTTGTTGACCATCAAAACTTTCAAGAGTTGGCTCTAAAGTGGACAGTATTAATTATGTTTCTTGTATTAATCCTCGACTTAGAAACACTGCATATAAGCTGCTGCCCAGCCAGCGTCACTACTCCACACATTGCAGATAGGTTTTGACACTGATTTATGCTAACCAATTCAGATGTGGTTTTGGTTCAGGTAGATGGAGATACTAGTACCAATGACACCGTAATTGCCTTGGCAAGTGGGTTATCTGGATCACCTAGGATAACTTCCTTGCAAAGTCATGAGGCTATAGAACTTCAAGCATGTCTTGATGCGGTAACTGCTGCTACAGTCCAACTTGTGTCTTTTGTGAGCCAAAATTATCTAGTTCAATTAAAAAAGTAAGTGCAGTTGGTGTGCTACTGTTTAGCATGAATTTAAGCAAATGAACAAATGTGTTTGCCACAATGGTAAATTTGTAAGCAATCTATCGGGGGTTTCAGTCTATTTAGTGGTTTGATATGCATGTTTTCTAGGTAATGCAAGGTCTTGCAAAATCAATAGCATGGGACGGGGAAGGAGCGACATGCCTAATTGAGGTCTGGATCTTGTTTGAGGATTTGTTCTTCACTTCTTTACTGTCACTTGTTAACTGCTCAGTTTGGTATATGGTTACAGTATTACATGGACTGTGCAACTCTCTGTCCTTGTCATACAAAATACGGTTTTATGATTGTAAACAAAAATATATTGCTGAAAGTTCTTAGATGCTCAGGTCATATATTGCTAAGTTTCTTAGATGCTCAGGTCTCAGTGACCGGTGGTGAAAATGAGGCCGAAGCAGCAAAGATAGCACGCTCAATAGCATCCTCTTCACTTGTAAAGGTATGACACAAGCTTTATCGGACCTTGGTGCTGACTGGTGACGACAATGTATTAGCAGAGTAAATAATAATTTGGCGTCTATAATGTTATCCAGGCTGCAGTATATGGTAGAGATCCGAATTGGGGTCGCATTGCTGCTGCTGCTGGCTATGCAGGAATTTCCTTTGATCAAAAGAAGCTTCGAGTGCTGCTTGGGGATTTTTTGCTCATGGATGGTGGGGAACCACAGTTGTTTGATAGGTAAGCGTGGAGCTCGTTCTCCCAAAAAAAAAAAAAAAAAAAAACTACCAAGATTAAACATTTTGCTTATATGTAGACAAAGTAATAAAAGTAGAGCATTGGAAGGGCACTTTTATCTTTGTCCATTGGGGTTTTTCCCCAATTTAGACATTTTTCACGTATTCTTTTCTCTTCTTGGAATTAAATCTGTATTCTTTTTGCTTGATGTGTGGTTTTTTTTTTTTTTCCAGGGCTGCAGCTAGTGCCTACCTCAAGAAAGTGGGTGAGACGCATGGCACAGTCGAAATTGCAGTATCTGTAGGTAAGTTTCTAAATTTACCATGCAAGCATGTTCGTCTAGTACATGGTGAAAACTTGCCCGATAATAGCATATTCAAAATTGCACGCATGAAGATACTGCATGTGCATTAGGCTTTTCATAGCGAACATTGATATTGATCACCATTGGTAATGAATGCATTACCGCACGGGTGTCAATAATAGAGAATTCTCAATTTCAAAAAAAAAAAAGGGAGAACAAAGGGAAATTCTCAATTGCAACAAGTATACTGCCCCATATGCTAGTGGTGATAAGTAAGTTCTGTTTTTATTTTTATTTCAAGTATTCTTGACCACTGGCATTCAATAAACTGGACAAGTACAAGGATAATTAAGTTATCAATCTCCTACAAAATCTGACAATGCTTGTCCATTTTTCTGTAACAGGTGATGGACCGGTTCGTGGGCAAGCATGGGGCTGCGATTTGGGTTATGAATACATTAAACTTAATGCCGAGTACACAACATAGAACACAACTGCTCTATTTGAAATGACTGGTTTTATTATCTATTTTGGCTGACATAATTTTGAAAGTTGTGAGTAGAAAGCAAAGAACTCATTCATAAAGCATAGATGATGGTCGATATGCTAGTTATTAGGATTAATTTCATAAATGCTATGTACCTTAATTTAACATGACTCTTGAACTTTAAAAGGGGTTTGTTTTCTCATCCAATTTCTCCAATAATTTGATGCATTCAGTGTGTTGACCATCATTTCTTCCTGTTGGAAAGTTAGAATAAAATCTCACAATTATTGGAATAAATTATTCCTGATTGTGTGTTATTATACCAATCAATTGAGGATTAGTTTCCTAGAAGTAGGGGATCATTGACTTATTTTTCTATTAAATAGTTTCCTAGAATTAGGGGATCATTGACTTATTTTTCTATTAAATAGCATATAGCACTGTAATGAAAGTATTGAGAATAAGATTCCTTCTCAAATTATTGTTTTCATGGTATCATAGCCGGACGGTTTATTGGCATAGTACCACCAGCAACACCACCAACTAAATGGCCAACCCGACTTTATTCATGGCGTAGCCCACCGCAACTCTGACTATTTCCAACCCATCTGTATCCCTCACGTCCAACCATTTGGAAAATCCCTCAATCCAAATTACAGCACATAAGTTAAATTGCAGCAACTTCAGAGAGTGGTACCAGTCTGTTCTTCTTGTCATTAAGGGAAGAGGAAAAATGGGCTACTTGACAGGACCTACAGCAGCACCTGAACCTAGGTCAACAACCTATAGTGTTTGGGAAGCAGAAAATTCAACAGTGATGGCATGGCTAATTAATTCCATGGATCAAAAAATTGGTAGGCTGTACCTATTCTACCAAACAGCAAAAGAGATTTGGGATGCAGTTAGGGAGATGTACTTGGATTATGAAAACATTTCACAAAGCTTTGAAATTCGGTCTACTATTCGTAACACGCCAAGGTACTTCCTCTGTTACAGAATATTTCAATAATCTTTCGAAACTTTGGTAAGAAATAGATTTGTTCTACAACATTACTTGGAAGTGTCTTGAGGATGGTATTCAATATAGCAAGATGCTAGAGAAAGATCGAATTTTTGATTTCTTGCAAGGATTAAATCAAGATCTTGATGAGGTTACAGGCCGAATTCTAGGTACAAAGCCTTTGCCTACATTAAAGGAAGTGTTTGTTGAGGTTCGATGTGAGGAAAGCCGAAAGAAAGTAGTGTCTTCACTGTTTCTTGGTACAACGCCCGAGACCCCAGCACAAGCATCTGCACTCGCCACATCCTGAAATGGTGGAAGTGAGTCAAAAACCCAACGAGGGAAGGACAAGCAGCTCTGGTGTGAACATTGCAAGAAGCCTTATCATACAAAGGACACATGTTGGGACATTCATGGCAAACCTGCTGACTGGAAGCCACGAAGTCAAAGAAGGAACAATAGGAAATCCTATACAGCTGAGATAACAGTCAGCAATCCCTCTCATCCTTTCACAACAGAGCAAAGGGAGATGATGAACCCACCGTCCACAAGTAAGGGAATTGAGTCCACAACATCAAATGCTACTGCTCTAACAACTCATCAAGGTAAATACTATTTTCTGTCACATACTGGTCCACGGCAAGCTTGGATTGTGGATACAAGGTTGTCGGACCACATGACAAACTCGAGTACAGGGTTTGTGAATTATAAACCATGTAGGAAGAATATTGGCATTACAATAGTAGATGGTTCTGCTTGCAAGGTAGCAGGAAGAGTAGATGTGAAAGTAAATGGGTTAAACTTGCAATCCGTATTACATGTCCCAGAATTGAAGTGCAATTTACTGTCAGTTAGTAAGATTACTAAGGATTTGAATTGTGCAGTAATGTTTCTTCCTTCTTACTGTATATTTTAGGATTTGTCATTGGAGAGGACGATTGGCGCAGCTGAGGAGCAAAATGGTCTATTATTTTTCGGGTGCTAGTTCTACTCCAAAACCGATGTCACCTACTGTTTTTTCTTCATTTTCTGATTCTAATATTGAACTCTGGCACAAAAGATTAGGCCATCCTAGTTTTTTGTATTTAAAATATTTGTATCGACATTTATTTGTTAATAAAAATTCTTCTTTGTTTCATTGTGATTATTGTGTTCTAGCAAAACAAACTCGAGCATCTTATCGTCCTCATACATACAAACCATCCACACCTTTTCATCTTATTCATAGTGATGTGTGGGGACCGTCTCATGTGTCAAATTTAACTGGAGAACGTTGGTTCGTTACATTTGTTGATGATCACTCACAGATATGCTGGGTTTATCTAATACATGAAAAATCAGAGGTATTCTCTATTTTCAAACAATTCCACAAATCATCACGAATGTATTCGATTCTCGTATTCATACTCTTCGTACTGATAATGGGAAGGAGTATTTTTCACATGAATTTAATGAATATCTTAAAGAAATTGGGATATTTCATCAAAGTTCTTGTGTAGATACTCCTCAACAGGACGGGGTTGTAGAAAGAAAAAACAGACACTTACTCGAACTCGCTAGAGCAATCATGTTTGCTAGTCATGTACCACATTCTTTTTGGGGGGAAGCCATTCTCACATCTGCATATCTTATAAATAGAGTCCCAACCAGAATTCTTAGACATCGAACTCCTCTAAGTGAA
>CAMOHE010052457.1:5197-25201 GCA_946598075.1 Artocarpus hirsutus | reverse complement strand
ATCCCTAATTGAATGTTGACTTAGAAAATCCCTTAATTAGCGCTTTCCCATTCGAAATTAAGCCCTAAAATCTAACTTTGCTGGCTGTCATCTAATAGAAATAACATAAAAGGAAAGTAGCTAATTTTATCCCTTAAAATACGCCTAACCTAATCTAGAAAAAAAGAAAAATATCCAAGTTTGTTTTCTTGCCTAACAAAACCGAGTTTGGCAATTAAGAAATTACAAAAATTACATTAGGAAGATAATTTGATGACGAGACTCGAACTTGACGACATGGCACCCACGTGTCGATCCAAAATAGGAAGGTTTCCTGAAATTATAAGTTTGCTCCACAATTTACTGGAATCATGCACCATCATCAATGTGAATCTTCTAGAACCTTAATCATAGTGACTAGGCTCTCTTGTGATTGATTTGGGCCCATACCGGGGCTCCATTTATGTGACATGTCACAAACTTGTTGAATGAGCCCGTTCAATGCTTCCTTGAATCGCTTGGCCTTAGATCTTGTGATTGGACCACTTGAATGGCTTAAGGGATCACGAACATAGCTCCTAACTTGTACAGCTCCACTGCTTGCATCACTTTCTATTTTGAAAGACTTTTCTAAGTACAAGGTCTCCTACTTGGAACTTCCTGATTCAAACCTTTTGGTTGTAGTATCTAGTGGTTGCTTGCTAATAACAACTGAGACGATAAAGTGCATTCTCCCTCTTTTTGTCTATTAGGTCCAATGTATCCTGCATCATTTCTTAATTCTTTGCTTTGTGGGGTATGAATAGTCAACTCAAAGATCTCAAGCGACAATCTCTACCAAGATGACTGCTTTAGTTCCATATACAAGGGAAAATAAGGATTCTCCAGTTGCATGCCTAGGAGTCATTCAGTAGGCCCATAACACCATAGGGAGTTCTTTAACCTAACGTCCTTTTCTAGCTTTAAGTCTCTTCTTTAGGTTCTTCATGATTGTCTTGTTCGTCGCCTTTGCTTGTGCATTCCTTTATGGCTATCTGGGTGTGGAAAAGCTCAAAATAATATCCCATTCATGGCAGAACTTTTTAAAGGATGCAGATATGAATTGCAAGCCATTGTCAATGACAATCTTCCTTGGTAATTCAAACCAACAGAGGATATTTTTCTAAATGAATCTTTCGACATCTCACTCTTTAATATCTACAAAAGCTTTAGCTTTGACCCATTTTGAGAAATAGTCTGTAGGGATAAGAAGATACTTAACTTGTCTAGGGGCTGGAGGGAAAGGTCCAACAACGTCCATTGAGGTGTCGAGAAGATACTTAACTTGTCATGAACGGATATAGTGAGCCGATCAAAGAAAGTTCCTTAGCAAGTTGATGGATAATAGGCACATGCCTTTGGCAACTATCAGACTTCTTAGCGAAACTCTCACAATCACCCTACATGGTTGGCCAGTAAAAACCTTGCCTTTTGATCTTGTTGCACAAGGATCTTCCCCCCGAGTGGTTGCCACATGAGCCTTTATGCATCTCTCGAATGACTTTCTCAACTTTTTCTTCCCTAAGGCAATGGAGATAAGGGCCTATGAAAGATCATCTATAGAGCTTCTCATCAATCAAGCAACACCTTGTGGCTTGGATTTTGATCTTCCTCACGATTTGCTTATCCACAAGTAACCACCCACCATGTATGTACATCTCAATGGGAGTCCTCCAATCATCCCCTTAGGTCTACGAAATTTGCTTTTTCTACTAATTCGATGGTTGGTCTGTTGATGCGCTCGCAAGTAATAATTTTCCTATCGTTTACTTCGATTAACAATCCCAAATTGGCTCGTGCATCTACTATAGAGTTCGCCTCTTGTGGTACGTACTTCACCTTGAAATGATCGAATTGGGTCTTTAGATTATTGACAATCAGAGTTGAATCACTTTCCACAACAAGCTCAGTAGCCCCTAGTGCTACTGCAAGTCTCAAGCTAGCAATCATGGCCTTGTATTCAGCTTCATTTTTCATGTCTTTGAACCCCAATCAAAAGCTTTGCTCAATCTCGTTATTGGAAAAATAGTACACAGTGAAAATTTTAAAAATTTTTATCAGTGCATCTTCCAAAACACAATTTTGACACGCTATATTCATAAATTAACCAAATCTTACTAACCTTTTAATGCTAAAAAGCTCCTTGTAATATGTGAAGAGAAAAATGTTCTAGAACAGCCTCAACCAATTGGTCTTCTTTGCTATTCTTTATCCATGATTGAAATACGTGTAGGCGCACAACGTCCAGATCTTCCTCAGTGACTCTCCTTCCAACCAATTAAAAAACCCAGAACTAAGGTTCGTGATTTGTGAGCAATAGCTCTTAGGAGAGTTTTAGAGACTTACAGATAGAGTGCTCACTCTAGATTTCTCAACTGATCTTAATAATTTATAAGTCTCACTCCTTATTTATAGAGGTTAGGCCCAAAGGTTAGTCTTTATTGGATAAGGCCTTAAAAATTTGATTCTGGATTAATATCTAATAAAATTGCATAAAAACACGTGATTAGATTATCGTTCGATCGGCAGTTTGAACTGGTAAATTGGCTCGTCGAACTTACTCCATCGACAGGTTGAACCTGAAGATCGGCCTATCGAACTTACGATATAAATGATCCTTGCAGATATTTTATTTCCCACTCAAGATTCTTTGAACAAAGCCTCAGTTTTAATTCAAATAATCCAATAAAGAAATTATATGATTAAAACAACAATATCTAGATAATCTCTAGAAAAATAAATATTCTCAATAATTCAACAAGTTTATCCTGAATTAATTAATACCAAAATTAATTCAACCGATAAACAAACATAAATTATCTAATTCTATCGAATTTCAGCCAAACTGATAATTTAACATAAGTCACCAATTTATTAGAAAAGCACGCTGTACTGTTCCAGGATTTATTATGAACTAGCAAAGAGAACCTGATGGACCTATATAGTTCAAGCTCCCGATAATTATGAAACCTAATATGCCAGATATACGTTTCATAAATATCAACTCTAACGCTACTCCACTAAAAGCTTAAAGCTACTTTTTCAAACTACATAGAATTATGAAGCCCGAATAGCTAAGTCTCCATGACATTTCATAATATGTCATATCCCTATAGTATTATTCATAATCAACATAAGGATAAATTATGTCTTACCTTCTTGATTATTTTTCTTTTACGTTCCTTTATCTTCTTGGAAAAATAGTACATAGTGAAATTTTAAAATTTTTATATCAGAGTATTTTTCAAAACATAAGTTTGACACGCTATATACATAAATTAACCAGATCTTACTAACCTTTGAATGTCGAAGAATTCTCGTAATCCATGAAAGAAGTAACGTTCTAGAAGAGCCTCAACCAACTGGTTTTCTTTGCTATTCTCTGTCCATGATTAGAGTAAGTGTGGGCTCACGTCGTTCAACTTTTCCCAGGTAGCTCTCCTTCCAACCAATTGAGAAATACCCAAAGCTATAATTCATGATTTCTGAATGATAGCTCTTTGGGGAGTTGTAGAGTCTCGCTGGTAGATTCTCACTCTAGATTTCTCAACTGGTCTAAATAATAATGAGAGTTACTCCCTTTTTTATAGAGGTTGGACCTAGGAGTCAGTCCTTATCAGGTAAGGCCTTAAAAATTTGAATCAGAATCAAATCTGATAAAATTTGCATGAAAACACATAGTCCTTTTATCGCCCTATCGGTAGGCCGAACTGGTAGATTAGCCTACCAAACCTCCTCAATTGGCAGGCCGAACTTAAAGATCGGCCTACCAAACCTTCGATAATCCTTATTTTCCATCCAAGATTCTTAGGATAGAGCCTTAATTTTAATTCAAATAACCTAATAGAGAAGTTATCTAATTAAAACAGTAATATCTAGATAATCTCTAAGAAAATAAATATTCCTGATAATTTAACAAGTTTATTTTGAATAATTCAAAATTAATCCAATCAATAAATAGACATGAATATTTGATTTCGATAATTCAATAAGTTTATCTTGAATTAATTTTATCATAAAATTAATTTAACTGATAGACAAACATGAATTATCTGATTTTACTGAATTTCAGCCAATTTTATAAATCTGACATAAGTCACCAATTATTGAAAAAGCACGCCGTTTTGTAATAGGATTTTTATAAGTTAGTAAAGGGGACCTGATGAACCTACATAGTTCATGCTCTCGATAATTATGAAACCCAATATCCGAGATATACATTTCATAATTATCAACTCCAATACTATTCCACTAAAAGCTTCAAGCTGCACTCTCGAACTATATAGAATTACGAAGCCTGAAAAGCTAAGTCTCCATTAGATATCATAGTGCATTGTACTCCCATAGGATTATCCATAATCAGCTTAAGGACAAGTTCTGTCGTACCTTTCTGATTATTTTTCTCTTATGTTTCATTATCTCACCATCGAAAAACTTACCATCTAAAGACAGTATATCATTCGGTTACACCTATGTATCTAAATGGTTGAGTGCTCCAGTTTTTCAATTATAGGATAACGTATATAAGAGGATATTACTACTCCTAAAGAGGAGCTATGGATCCCATATCTATGAATAATAGGTCTAGGCTATCAAGAGTCATGCCTATAACGTCTCAGCATATATACCACTATAAAAATGTAGATGTCATCCTTTGGTACATCAAAAGACATAAGTCAAGACAACAAGCCCACTATTCATCTCAAGATTAAGATACAATACAAATGATTGTCTAAAGTGAATCAATTTGCTGAGACAGAATTATTAATCCAAATCAATTCACTTTACGTTCCAATCCAACACATCGTCACCTATGACAATGTGCCAATGTTTCTATTTGTGGAGTCCACCTTCGACGATTAAGATAAACCACCTCCCGTTAGGGATATAGACAATATAACAATCTTTTTATAAATAAAGCGCCCAACTTTATTCCCTCTATTGCAGATCTTATGATTTTGACTGTCATCTTAAGAGTCATGTCTTCCACATAATCTGTCCATCATATGCCCAATTTTTAAAGGTTTAGAATGACAGTCTTAGACTACTGTTTGCTTAACACATATTCAATAAATATGAACATAAAGAGGACAAGAATTGGTATATAAATAATTAATAAATTCTTTATTAATAAAAATGCCTCCAAAAGCACCTTTTATTTTTACTCCTTAGGGCATACACGTCTAACATTCTTCCACTTGCATTAAGTGAGTAAATATGACAAATCTCGCATCCCCATAGCTTCCATATGCCTCTTGAAGACTCTCCCAATAAGTGTCTTCATCATGAATGAATCAGCTAAATTATCCTATGACGCGATTTTACACACCGTGACGTGCCCATCCTCGACGAAGTCCTTTATCACATGATACTTTTGATCAATATGCTTATTCAATATGCTTACTCTTCTTGTGAAATCTTAGTTCCTTAACATTAGCTACCGCCACATTGTTATCACAGTATAGCGATACCACTTTATCCATACCAAAACTACCTCAAGATCCCTAAGGAACTTACAAAGCCACACTGCTTCTTTCGAAGCATCACTAGCTACAACATACTCGGCCTCCATCATTGATTCCGAAGTGTAATCTTGCTTCACACTTCTCTAACTAATGGCATCGCAGCCTAGAGTAAACACGAAACTAAAAGTTAATCTCCTAGAATCTAGATAGGATTGGAAATCTGAATCAGTATATCTTAGAAGAGTTAAGTCCTTACCTGAATACACAAGCATATACCCTTGAGTCCTTTTCAGGTACTGGAAAATATGCTTTATCACAACTTAGTGGTTCAGTCCTGGATCCGCCTGGATTTGACTCACAATTCCAACTTCATAACAAATATCCAGTCGTGTATAAAGCATAGCATACATAAGACTACCCACGCCAAGGCATAAGGCATCTTCTTTATGTATTCTCTTTCTTTCTCAGACTTTAGAGAGTCTTTCTTAGAAAGAGTAATTCTAAACTTAGATGGTTGCTCACCTATCTTAGAATCCTACATTGCAAACCTCTTGAGAATTTTATTTATGTAGCCGGTTTATGACAAAGCTATCATTTTATTCTTCCTATCCCCAAAAATCTAGATACCGAGAACAAAATTAGCCTCACCCAAGTCCTTTATGTGAAACTACTTAGTCAACTATAATTTGATCGATGACAATGCCCCAACGTCATTGCCAATTAGCAGAATGTCATCTACATAGAGCAGTAGAAAAACTACCTTCCCATCCTTAATATGTTTGTATACACATGGTTCATCCACATTTTATGAGAACCCATAAGTCTTGATCACTTAATCAAATCTTATGTTCCAAGAATAGAAAGCCTACTTAAGTCCATAAATTGACTTTAGTAGCTTACAAACCTTACCCTCTTGACCCTTAGCCTTGAACCTATCAGGTTGTTTCATATAAATAGACTCATCAAGATAGCCATTTAGAAAAGCTATCTTGACATTCATTTGCCAAATCTCATAGTCGAGTATAGCATCTATGGATAAGAGAATCCAGATGGACTCAAGCATGGCTATAGGCAAAAAGGTTTCATCATAATCTATTCCTTTCTTTTGCGTGTACCCTTAGCTACCAGTTTAGTCTTAAAGGTTTGACCTTTGCATCCACTCTTCTTTTCCTCTTGCAGATCCATTAACACCCTATGGGTTTTCCCCTTCGGGAAGATCCATAAGCTCCCAAACCCGATTAGTCTCCATAGACTTCATCTCTATGTTCATGGCCTCTATCTAGAATTTTGAATCAACATCCTCCATAGCCTCTACGTAAATATAAGGATCCCTATTATATTCATCCAGTTCAGCTAAGAAGGCCTCACCATTGAACATATACCTCTCGGGTTGACGCTTGATCCTCCCACTATGCCGAAGCCCCTTAGGTTGCTGTTCAGGTTCGTTTGGTTTTTCTACACTGATTGAAATGGTTTTTACTGGAACCCTCAAGTGATTGGATCACTCCTTAACTCCTCAAGCACCACTTTGCTTCGAGGCTTAAAGTCGTCCATGTAACTCTCCTCAAGGAAAGTTGCATGAGTTGAAACCATGACTTTATTTTCCTTTGGGTTATAAAAATAACCCCTTTTAGTCCCTTTTGGATATCCTACAAACACGCAAATTTTTGAATGTGCTTCTAACTTATTCACGTCCTTAAAGTCGTACATGTAACTTATTCACTCCTTAACTCCTCAAGCACCATTTTGCTTCGAGGCTTAAAGTCGTACACGTAACTCTCCTCAAGGAAAGTTGCATGAGGTGAAACTATAACTTTATTTTCCTTTGGGTTATAAAAATAACCCCTTTTAGTCCCTTTTGGATATCCTACAAACACACAAACTTTTGAATGTGCTTCCAACTTATTCACATCCTTAAACAGGACATGAGCCAGAAATCTCCATATACAAATATGGTTTAAAGATGTCTTCTTGCTAGTCCACAACTCGTGAGAAGTTTTAGGGACCGATTTGAAAGGCACATTGTTCAAAAGATGACATGTGGTTTGTAATGCATATCCCCAAAAGGATAAAGGCAATGATGAATATCTCATTATGGACCTGACCATGTCCAACAAAGTCTTAGTTCTTCTCTCTGCTATGCCATTCTGCTACAGAGTGCCCGGCGTAGTCAAATGAGATAAAATCACATTCTCTAATAAGTGCCCTAAGAACTCATCAGAAATGTATTCTCTACCTCGATCAGATCGAAGTGTCTTTATGGGTCTACCTAATTACTTTTTCTACTTCAGCCTAAAACTCCCTAAACTTGTAATAAGTTTTGATTTTGTGATGCATCAGGTTTATATACCCATACCTTGAGTAATCATAAAAAAAAAGTGACGAAATACTCATACCCTTCTCGCGCCTGGATTTTCAATGGTCCGCAAACATCACTATGCATAAGTTCTAGAACCCCTTCGGCCCTATTGCCTTTAGACCCAAATGGTCTTTTGGTCATTTTACCCTCCAAAGAAGATTGACATTGAGATATAGATTCCACCTTTAAGAGACTTAAAGGTCCATCCCTTACCAACCTTTGAATTCTATTCAGGTTAGTATGACCAAGGTGCAAATGCCAAAGATAAGTCGTATTAGAGTAAGAAGTTTTAAGTCTTTTAGAGTTATTATCATTCATCTCAACATGAAGCACTAAGTCCATCTTAAGTTTGACAAAATATAGATTATTTTGCATCCATCCAGAACAGATAAAAAATTTGTTTTTATGAATCACCACTTTATTATTAAAAGAAACCAAATAAGAGTTTTTAAATAAACAAGCTACAGAAATTTAATTCCTCTTAAATTTAGGAACATAAAAACAATCCCGCAAAATTAAATTTCGATAATTATCAAAATAAAGATGGACATCTCCCACTACTCCCATAAGACCAAGGATCCATCGCCCATCCGAAGCGTGAAGTCTTCATGAAGCAGACTTCTTATTTCTTTGAACCCCTGTAGAGAAACACAAACATGATTAGTTGCACCAAAATCTATGACACAAATGTCAATGGATTCCACAACCAAAAAATTTCCAAATATAGAAGATCACACCTACCTCCTCAAGAAAGGAAGTCCTTGCAATTCTTCTTGATGTGCCTGACTTTCCCATAGAAGAAGCACTTTAGCTTCTTTGGGTTCTTCTTCTTCTTCTTCTTCTTCTTCTTTTTTGCTCTTGTTGTTAGCAGGAATAAAAGACTTCATGTTCTTAGCCCGTTGTTTCTTTCCATTCCTAAGGTTGGGAGTGGAACTAGAAGCAACCGCCAAATTGGCCTCCCCACCCGTACAAGACTCTCTGATTAGTAGTTTGAACTCCTGTAACTATTTCATCAACTCCGTTAAGGTCATACTCGCCTATTGCTCAAATTGAATATAGCTCTAAATAGAATGAATTCCTTAGACAAAGTCTCAAAGACCACAGTCATTTGAGTTTTAGCATCAATGTCGGTTCCATTGGTCTAAGCCTCAGCGAGGTAACCCATGACCAATATCATGTGCTCCTTTATAGACGTCCCTAGTCTGTGTTTATAGTTAAGAAGTTTTCGAATCACCCCTTGCCACTTAGTTAAGGCCTGGCCTCTAAACATGTCTTCCAGATTATCCAAGATCTGTCTAGCAATCTCATAATCCTCATGTTGAGCCTGCAGCACATTATTCATGCTGGCCATAACATAGCAGCGGGCCTAATCATTAGCATCTTTTCAATGATCATATGTTTGGATATGATCGTTGGTGCAATCTCCCATAGGCTCGAGAGGACAAGGGGTTGTTAGCATAAATTTCAGCTTCTCAAAGGGTTTAGGTTCCATTTTCAATCATTATAATTCTCTCCGGTTAATTGGTTTTTGTTAAGTATCGATGTTTAAGCGTTTTTAGACATTTTAATCTACAATAAAGAATTATATATCGAACATAAGCAAACACAACATAATAGTTTAGTAAGATAATATAATCATGTAAAACATATAAATGTGTTTATGTGTCAAAACCTTAAAAATATGACAACTTTACAATGATAATTCCCAACTCAAAATTCAACAAGCTCCTACGGGAGTCTTGTCAAATTCAATCAAGAACACGGATCTCCTCTTGATTAATATATGCCATCTAAGACCCATATGATCGAGCATATATTAATAATCATTTCTTTGGTCATTAATTTTATTAACATAGCTTATAGGGGAGGTTAATAATAAAATTGACATGAGTATATAACTATTATCTTAACTATTTTATCCATATTTATAATCACCACCTAGGAATGTACAATGATGAATCATGCTCAAATAAATTATTCCTTTAAAGATACAACTCAGTACATGATGAAATCCCATCCTTAGGGTCAGAACCACTATATGCTACCTATAGACCAACGATGGAGGCCGTAGGTCCTCTCTTCGAAAACCTTCTCCCATTCAATCTTTTGAAATCAAGGTTTTATTTTAAAAACATATATGCATGAATAATTTTAAATGAGCTACATTCCCTATTCTATATGACATCTTATCAATATACATGGCTAATTATATTATAATGTAGACAAGCAAAGCAACCAAGCAAAGCTACAAGAAAAATAATAATAAATAACTTTAATATTATGGTTCCACCCTAGAGAATAGAAAATAAAGATTACAAGAGAATAATAAAAACATATTATTGATTCTTCATCCTTGAATCCTCAAGCTGTATCCTTCATGTAATGCCCATCTTCAAGTCTTCAATCTCATATAGATCGAATACTCATATTTTTGTTATATCTAAATTTTATTGTTTCTTAGAATTGTCCCAAAACGAAATTAAAACTGCATTGAAAACTACACCTTTTCTGAAAAAATTTTAAACACTCAGTTGGCAAGCCGATCTATATGATCTGTCTATGGGTCATGACCCTCCGGCCTGTCGATCTTTTCAGGTCTACCTACCTCTAGAACCACCAAATTTCTGCCCTATTGACGGCCTATCGAACCTGGCGGTTCTGCATGCTGACTGAGTAGAGATCACCCTAATCTAGAAAATACAAATTTTCATGCAATTCAATAATTTTATTTTCAACAATTCAAAAACATAAAATTAGAGACTCAGAAAATACTTAGGAGCGCTATCATCTATCTTCTAGATTCGTCTTCTAGATCCGTTTTCTCTGAATGATTATTTAATTACGAAATTCTTACAAATTTAAAATTAAATAATAATTCCTAGACGGAGATGATAGTCCACTATTTAATTACCTAAAAAAAACCTAGATACATATTCTAACCACTAAGGAACTATAACCGGTATAAATTAATTAATTAAATAATAATTTAATCAACCATAATTAATTAATAAACATTCACTATATAATCCATGACAACATAAACATATATAGAAACCTAGAGTGCCAACTCTCTATAAAATTAAATTCAAGCATAGGAGATATCAAGATCACATAATTTATACGTATAGCATGATCACAGACTTGCAAATTTATATGAAAACTAGGTGATACTGATTGTTGAAAAAATAGTAAACAGCGAAATTTTAAAATTTTTACATCAATGTATTTTTCAAAATGTAAGTTTGACATGCTATATGCATAAATTAACTAGATCTTACTAACCTTTGAATGCTGAAGAATTCTTGCAATCCGTGAAGAGAAGTAACGTTCTAAAAGAGCCTCAACCAACTAGTCTTCTTTGTTATTTTTTATCCACAATAGAAGTGAGTATGGGCTCACATCGTTCAACTTTTCTCAGGTGGCTCTCCTTCCAACCAATTAAGAAATACCCAAAGTTATAATTTGTGATTTGTGAATGATAGCTCTCTAGGGAGTTGAAGAGTCTTGCTGGCAGAGGCACACTCTAGATTTCTCAACTGATCTGAATAATAATGAAACTCACTCCCCTTTTTATAGAGGTTGGGCCTAGAAGTTAGTCTTTATCAGATAAGGCCTCAAAAATTCAAATCAAAATCAAATTAGAATCAAATCTGATATAATCTACGTGAAAACATGTGGTCCTTTTATCGCTTAGTCGACAGGCCGAATTGGCAAATCGGCCTGCCGAACCTCCTCAATTGGTAAGTTGAACTTAAAGATTGGCCTACTGAACCTTCGATAAGAGATCACTGTGAATCTTTATTTCTCATCCAAGATTCTTAGGATAAAGCCTCAGTCTTAATTCAAAAAACCCAACAAAGAAGTTATCTGATTAAAAAAGCCATATCTAGATAATCTTTAGGAAAATAAATATTCCTAATAATTTAACAAGTTTATCCTGAACTAATTCAAAATTAATCCAACCGATAAATAGACATGAATTATCTGATCCCAATAATTCAACAAGTTTATCTTGAATTAATTTTATCACAAAATTAATTCAACCTATAAACAAATTGAATTATCTGATTTTATCGAATTTTAGCCAATTTGATAAAGCTGACATAAGTCAACAATTATTGAAAAAGCACGCCGTATCATTACAGGATTTTTATGAGCTAGCAAAAGGGACTTGATAGACCTATATAGTTCAAGCTCCTGATAATTATGAAAACCAATATCCCAGATATGCATTTCATAATTATCAACTCCAATGCTACTCCACTAAAACCTTAGAGCTGCACTCTCGAACTACATAGAATTACGAAGCTCGAATAGCTAAGTCTCCATAACATATCATAGTGTATCGTATCCCCTTAGGATTATCTATAATCGGCTTAAGGACAAGTTTTGTCTTACCTTCTTGATTATTTTTCTCTTTCGTTCCATTATCTCACCATCAGAAAACACCATCAAAAGACAATATATCATTCGGTTACATCTATGCATCTAAATAGTTGAGTGTTTTAGTTTTTCAATTATAGGATAACACATATATGAGGATATCACTGCTCCTAAAGTAGAGCTATGGATCCCATATCTATGAATAAAAGGTCTACACTATCAAGATTCATGCCTCGAATGTATCGGCATATGTACCACTATATAAATATAGATGTCACCCTTTGGCACATCAAAAGACATAAATCAAGACAACGGGCCCACTATTCATTTTAGGATCAAGATACAATACAAATGATTGTCTAGAGTGAATTGATTTTTTGAGACATAATTATTAATCCAAATAAATTCACTTTATGTCCCGATCCAACACATTGTCACCTATGACAATGTGTCAATATTTCTATTCGCGGAGTCCACCTCCAATTGTCAAGACAATATCTCCCGTTAGGGATATAGACAACATAACAATTTTTTTCATGAATAAAGCGTCCAAATTTATTCCCTCGATTGCAAATCTTATGATTTAAGCCATCACCTTAAGAATCGTGTCTTCCACATAATCTATCTATTATATGTCTAATTTTTAAAGGTTTAGAACGACAATCTCAGACGTCTGTTTGCTTAACATACATTCAACAAATATGAATGTAAAGAGGACAATATTTGTTATATAAATAATAAATAAATTATTTATCAATAAAATGTCTCCACAAACACATACATTTTTACTCCTTAGGGCATCATGCCTAACATATCTCACCATCGGAAAAACTTACCATCCAAAGATAGCATACCATTTGGTTACATCTATGTATCCAAATGACTGAGCTCTCTATTTTTTCAATTATAAGAAAATGCATAAAAGAGGATATCATCAACTCCTAAAGAGGAGCTATGGATTTTGTATCTATGAATAACAAGTCTATGCTATCAAGAGTCATATCTCCAATGTACTAGTATGCATACCATCATAAAATATGGATGTCATCCTTTGGTACATCAAAAGACATTAGTCAAGACAACATGCCCACTATTCATCTGAGGATTAAGATACAACACATATGATTGTCTAAAGTGAATTGATTTGCCGAAACAGAATTATTAATCTAAATCAATTATACTCTATGCCCCGATCCAATATATCGTCACCTATGATAATGTACCAATATTTCTATTCACGAAGTCCACCTCTGATGGTTAAGACAAACCATCTCTCGTTAGGGATATAGACAACATAACAATCTTTGCAAGAATGTAGCGCCTAACTTTATTCCCTTAATTACGGATCTTATGATTTAGACCATCACCTTTAGAATTATGTCTTCCGCATAGTCTGTCCATTATATGCCTGATTCTAAAGGCTTAAACTGACAGTTTCAGACTTTTGTTTGCTTGTTATATATTCAACAAATATGAACATAAAGAGGACAACAATTTGGTATATGAGTAATAAATAAATTCTTTATTGATTAAAATGTTTCTAAAAACATATTACATTTTTATTCCTTGGGGTATACATGTGATAAAGGACTTCGTAGAGGTAGAGCATGTTGCTAATAAAAAAACAACTAATAAAACTTAAAGGTCAGTCTAAAGGATTTTTTCAGAAAAAAAAGGAACAATTAATGTGATGAATTTGTATATACTTTTCGAAGGAATATAAAGAAATTTTAGTACATCCTAGTAAAAATGGACACTAGCTAATTTGTACTAATATTTTAAACTAAATAAAAATATTTTTAAAATTTTTTTTTTTTTTTGCTTGAAGTTAGATTGTTGTTATTTTATTTTATTTATGATTATTAATTAAAAAAAGTAATTTTGAGTTATACTCATAAGAAAGAAGCATAAGTTATGGACGTTAGATCTATAAATAAACTAAAAAGAATAAGAATTTTGCTATAAGATTAAATGGGCCCTTGGTCACGCGCTCTTTACACATACGCCACAAAATATAATTTAGATTAATTTATGCTACTAAAAAGGATAATTGCAAAAAATGCCACGCCATGTCATCATACTATAATTTATAGTACCAATTGTACCCTCAAAGTACAAATTAGATTCTATAAAAATAAGATAGTTTTTTATTGCCATTAAGAGTATATTTGTCATTTTAATTTAATTCTTATCTTTATTTGTGGCATTTAATTAGATAGTTTTTTTAAGATTTGACATAGATAAATTCACACCAAAATTGTGACATAAAACATAAATATCTCTTAAGGATCACCATTATTAGGTCCTAAACAAGCTTCTAAATTTGAAAAATAACTAGTGTTAGTAAAAACAGTGATTTGAAGAAACATAAATTAAGATACTAAAAACACCAAACAAAATGCCACATAGTTGTTTGTAATGGTTCATGAGCTTTGTCCACAGTTGAGAAGTCTCTTCATATGGGAGAAATTTGATACAAAATTTAATGATTTTTGGAAAATTAGAGGAAATGTATACTCGTGTATATGAAAATGAAGAAGAGGAAAGAAGGCACCCTCAAATAGAGGCTCTTGGCCTATTTATAGAGGTATGATTCAACAAAATAGAGTTCTCGTCAAATAGATAGTGGGCTTGTGCAGTTATTGACGGAGTGGGACACGTCAAGCAAAAAAATATTTTAAAAATATTTTTATTTAGTTTAAAATATTAGTACAAATTTAGCTGGTGTCAATTTTTACTAGAATGTACTAAAATTTCTTTATATTCTTTCAAAAAATATATACAAATTCATCACATTAATTGTTGCTTTTTTTCCTTTAAAAAAGCCCTTAGACCAACCTTTAAGTTTTATTAGTTGTTTTTTTTTTAGCTAGAACTGAATTTCATTAAACCGGACAACCATAGGAAACAAAATGAGAAAAGACGAAAAACAAAGGTTATTACACTTGTAAGAGGGGAAAAAATGACATTGCTCTTTTCAAATTTTTATAATTTTTCTATTGATTCTTAAAATAAAAAAAAAGGTCACAAGTTTTGATTTTACTAGAATGTACTAAAATTTCTTTATATTCTTTCAAAAAATATATACAAATTCATCACATTAATTGTTGCTTTTTTTCCTTTAAAAAAGCCCTTAGACCAACCTTTAAGTTTTATTAGTTGTTTTTTTTAGCTAGAACTGAATTTCATTAAACCGAACAACCATAGGAAACAAAATGAGAAAAGACGAAAAACAAAGGTTATTACATTTGTAAGAGGGGAAAAAAATGACATTGCTCTTTTCAAATTTTTATAATTTTTCTATTGATTCTTAAAAAAAAAAAAAAAGGGTCACAAGTTTTGATTTTACTAAAGTGTAAAGCTTTTATGTACTATAGCGTTTAAGTTTTAATTTTAAGTTCTAACTTACTTTTTTAACTAAAAATAATACTAGTATATATATATATATATGTATATATATAAAATTTATATATATATATATATATATATATGTGGTTGGACAAGGGAAAGACTGGGCTAGTCCCATAAAAATAAAATAAAATAAAATAAAAGGCTAGGCTATGCAGGCACTGAAGATAAATAAGCGTGTTTTTTTTACAGGCCCCTCTCAAGCACGGCGCCCTTCTCCAAAACGCTGTCGTGGCAAAACCCTAGTAATAGTTATATTACATTGCTGTTAGGTTGATTTTCTTTAACTTCCTAATGCAGATCTCGCCACGCAACACAGAAAGGAGGAGTAACGCGTACGCTTTCCACGTGTTGTCCTCTGAAACATATAGCACAAAAAATTTCGGGAACTCCGTGTTACAATTTCTTGACACCCCTAATGTTTCTTATTTTAACAGAACGGTAACTTTTGAACCCTCCAACGGCTATAAAATCTCCGAGAACGATCCCGAACCATCGGATCGTCAAGCCAAGATCAACAGTCACAAATCAAAAGAAATTCGACCGTTGGAAGTGAAACGTCGCCCGTTGCCTCAGCTTCAAAAGGAATTACGGGTTCTTTAAACCCCATTCCCTATTCTCCTCGGAAGATCACACAAATCTCAGAGAAAGAGAGGGTAGAGAGAGAAAGTGAGAGATTTGAAGCGGTGGAGGCGACTTAGAGAGAAAAAGAGAAAGAAGGAGATTTTGGAGTCGCCTCATCGGTTGTTGTTCAGAGATCTATTGTGTGTTTTTAGAAGAAATGGCTTCAAGAGTAGTTGTTCCACAACAAGCGAGAGGTATTATTACGATTCTCTCCTTCCCTTCGGTTTTTTTCCTTGAAGAATTGTTCATATTTGATGAACACCCAAAATTCCTAGTTATCGATTTGATCGAATCCCCTCTGGTGTTGCTATGGAGATTTTGATGGTTTTTTCTCCTTGAAGATTGTTCATATTTGATGAATACCCAAATTCCTATTTATCGAATCCCCTCTGGTGTTGCTATGGAGATTTTGATTTTGATTTTTTTTTTTTTTTGGGTTCATAGTTTACCGACATTTATTCTTTTCTTTCTTCTTTCTTTGAAGTTCATCTTTTTTATTTAGTCCCAAACAGCCGAAATTCTTTACAAAGTCGTTTTGTTTTATTCTTTGCATAAGAATTTGAGGGAAAAACTCGTGAAAGAATTTTCTTAATGGGTTTTTGTATAATAGGTGAGGCAGTTGTTGGTGGAGAAAACAAGATGCAAAAGAAAAACGTTGCGGCCGATGGGGGAAACAGAAGAGCACTTGGTGATATTGGCAATATGGTGGCTGTTCGACCTATTGACGCCAAGCCTAATCGCCCAATCACAAGGTAACTTTTATCAAAAAGAAAAATAATTTGTTTTTGGTTTGATCGCTTGGTTGCTCTTCTTCTTCGTCTTCTTCTTCTTCTGCTTCTTCTTCCTCCATTTTTTCTTTCTTTCTTCCTAAATTTCCTTTTATTCTTCAGGAGTTTCCGTGCACAACTAATTGCCAACGCAGAAGCTGCAAAAGCCGCTGCAAACAACAAGGTTGTGTCAATGTCTCCAATTCTTTTAATTTTCAATTTTTCTTGATATAATAATATCTATCATGACTTTCATGAACTTGTGCAGAAACAAGCTTGTGTCAATGTGAATGGATCAATTGCCGTTCCTGATGATGCAGTCCCTGCAGGCCATAAAAGGGATGAGGCAGGGCCTAAACCCATCCAGAAAAGTGCTAATCAAGTTAAGCTGAAGCTCCGCCGAGAGCCAATCGAGATAAGCTCGGACTCAGATGAAGATGCCAAGAAGAAGCAGGAGATCGTCAAGCCTCTAAGCAAGAAAGGAGATGGAGAAGAAGCGTCAAGGAAGAAAGCCCCCACTCTTTCTTTGGTCCTTACTGCTAGAAGTAAGGTAAAAAAAAAATTGCCATTCTTCTTCCATTTGTGTTTAACTTGTTTTCCTGATTTTCTTGTTCTCTAATTTATTCAGATGGCCTGCGGTATAACCAACAAACCAAAGGAACAGATTGTCGACATCGACGCAGCAGATGTCAACAATGAGTTGGCCGCGGTTGAGTACGTTGAGGACATGCACAGCTTCTACAAGTTAGTTGAGGTATTTTGTTGCTGCTGTTGTTGTTGTTGTTGTTCCTCTTCTTCTTCTTCTTCTTCTTCTTCATATTTTCTTCTTCATGATATCTTTTTCTCTAATCGTCCTTTTTCTTATTTGATGACACAGAATGAGAGCCGGCCTCATGATTACATCGATTCACAGCCTGAGCTCAATGAGCAGATGAGAGCTATACTGGTGGATTGGCTGGTAGAAGTCCACTCCAAGTTTGAACTCTCACCTGAAACTTTTTACCTGACAATCAACATTGTTGACCGTTTCCTCGCCATGAAGACCGTTCCGAGGAGAGAACTGCAATTGGTGGGCGTTAGTGCAATGCTTATGGCCTCAAAATATGAAGAAATCTGGGCACCTGAGGTACAGAGGCATGCCTTGAAAGCATGCAAAGTTATGCATGTGTATCATTTCAATATGCATCAAAATTCCGAACAAATTTTTTATCCATTGCAGGTAAACGATTTTGTATGCCTATCAGACAGAGCTTACACTCATGAACAGATACTAAGGATGGAAAAAATTATACTGGGCAAGTTGGAATGGACGTTGACAGTTCCCACACCTTATGTATTCCTCGTTCGTTTCATCAAGGCTTCTGTTCCAAACGACAAACAAGTCAGTGCCAATTCTTCTTTTAAAACGCACTCAAATTGTTATTTTTGTGACAAAAACATATTCTTAACAATTTATAAATTTTGTCACAGGTGGAAAATTTGGTATTTTTTCTTGCTGAGTTGGGAACGATGCACTATGCGACCATAATAATGTATTGCCCTTCTATGATTGCTGCCTCAGCAGTCTATGCTGCTCGGTCCACTCTCAACAAGAGCCCAATTTGGAATGATACTCTTAAGCTTCACACTGGTTTTTCAGAGCCACAAGTCATGTAAGAATCTTCTTTTTTTTGGGTCAAATGGGGGTATGTGCAATGGTAGTTATTTTTAACAAATTAATAGTGTTCCTTCTTTTTTTTTTTTTTTTTTTTGACGATACAGTGACTGTGCAAAGCTTCTGGTGACTTTGCATTCGACGGTTTTGAAAAGTAAGCTTCGGGGTGTATTCCGGAAGTATGACAGTCCAGAGAGAGAATGTGTGGCTCGGCTTCCACCGGCCAAAGCTCTTTTGTCTGATGCTGGTGCTGGATCCATATGAGAGAGAGAGTTATTCTTTTACAAATTTTTTTTTCGGTGAAAATGCGAGACAAGTGTTTTAGCAACTTGTTCTATGTTTTTCAATTATGTTGAAGTGACAGCAATAATTATTTTGACTGCAATACACATTACACTCTTAATCCTTGGATGGTATAGTAGTTTATGATATCCCCATAAGCTCACTTTTATACACCAAAGGAGATCACTTTTTCACTTTCTTAAAGCTTGTAAATAATTGGTAATATCACTCTATTTTACTCTCTCTTTTTTGAAAAGCGATGCTACAACGTCCCCAAACTTGAGGGGAGAGTATCTGGGTTCTGTGACTTTTTGGGTGAAGCACTCTTTAAAATTTCATCATTTTTTCAAAAATGACAAAGAAAAATTGAATAACAAAAACGTCAAATTTCTTCAGCTCAAATTGAAAATTTGTACAATACATACAAATGCCCTATGCATGCTACTTCAAAGAGATAAACAAAATTAGAAAAAACAAAATAATAAGGATTTAATCACTGTATTACAAAAAAATACACTGTATTACAAAAAAAAAAAAGATTTTAATCACACCTAGTTTTATAGAAAGACGATCCTTGACTTTTAATTACAAGATGTTGACCGTTAAATTTGTTTAAAATGTCAAAAAATCTTCATCAATTAATTAAAAATGTTTTTAGTTATTTAAACGGCTAGAAATGAACGATTTTTTACCTTTTTTGACATTAAAAGGAGTTTAAGATGTTGACCGTTAAATTTGTTTAAAATGTCAAAAAATATCAATTAAAAATGTTTTTAGATTTAAACGGCTAGAAATGACGATTTTTACAAGTTGATGTTGACCGTTAAATTTGTTTAAAATGTCAAAAAATATCTTCATCAATTAAAAATGTTTTTAGTTATTTAAACGGCTAGAAATGATGATTTTTTACCTTTTTTGACATTAAAAGGAGTTTAAGATGTTGACCGTTAAATTTGTTTAAAATGTCAAAAAATATCTTCATCAATTAAAAATGTTTTTAGTTATTTAAACGGCTAGAAATGACGATTTTTACCTTTTTTGACA